>VYZV01038425.1:5629-20305 GCA_013401275.1 Pandion haliaetus | reverse complement strand
TGAGCTGACCTGAAACCACGACAATGACAAACATCTAATATGTGGATTGGAGTAAGATGGACAAGTCTAAGAACAAGTTTTCAGACAAGTGGAATTAAAGTTTCAAGCTAATAAACTTTGTTTAAAATAATGATTACTGGTTTCAAACAAAGTCAAAACTAACGGCCCCATTTGAATTACACTTTCATAAAAGCAACATCTACTTGAAGAGTGACAGCACAGTACTTTTCACTAAAACACAGCAATTGAAAAGTTAGTTAGAAACTCATGGATGAAAATTTGATTTTATACACTAGTTTTCATATAAAGTATTCATATATTTCATACACAGGCACTATGCATTTCACAGTATTTTTTACTTACCAATGTCAATGTTCTCTCTTCCAAGAGACACCAGAGACAGGAAAAGAATTTCTCTGTAAAAACTCCTAGGAAATATTTTGAAGGGTAAGTTAATGAAAGCACCAACTTTGCTAAGCTTAGAAAATTGATGTTGAAAATGCTTATCTTGCATTATGTAGTTTCTGCAACTGTTCTGTTAATCTTGCTTGTGAAGAAAGTGACCAATCTACATGATTACTATCTTAAGGTTTTCTCATGCCTGAATATTTTTCCTTAACGCATGAAGTTATATTATTGCCAAATCCCAGCAGTTACGTTTTCTGTGAAAAATCACTCTGCCAAACATGCCATAAAAACTCCATAAAAACAAGAAATATAAAATTAAGCACCACTTATTTATTAACTTATTCTTGCCTGAGGGTGAAGTACAGGGAGCAGGCTTATTTCAGATCCCCCATACTTTGTTTTTTGTTTCAGAATGTCATGATCTATCTCAGAACTGGATATCACTGAACAATTAGATACTTATTCTTCCTTCCTTGGGGAACTCATAAAGATTCTTCTCTAGGCAGATTAGATCTTGTTTCTTTTTAGTAACTATAAACCACAGAAGCAAAGATGACTTAGCATGACAGACTTCAAACACATCTTGTATCTACTGTAATTTACTTCAGAGGCTGTGCTTTTGTACAAAGCCCTCTTTGAACTGTAGTGCAGATGGCAAAATTTACCATACAAGTGTTATTTACATGTCTCCCTTTGTTTGTGGATCATGCTGTATCCACTTTTCTTAGCCAGTACTTGAGGTTGGTAGAATTTCAATAGGTCTAACTAGGAGAATATTCCAGACACTGCAACAGGACACTGCAAACTTGATTTTATCAGTTTGCTACATCTGGAACAACACCAAAATCTGCAGAGTGTTTTTCTTATTCATCTGTAAAATGTCCGTTTTCATTAAAGAATTATATTTATCCATTTGATTTGCATGAATTAATGCATCTGGCTACAGAATGCATCTGTTTGCAAACATGGGCATAAACATGAAAGTGTTTGGTGGACACAAATGAAACTGAATATTCCCGAGATGTCCTTATGGAACTATCATCATGAAGTGTAGACGGTCTGATCTTGTTTAACTTTGAGTGGGGAGAATGTAAGAAGAGATTACCCCTTTACCTCTGTCGTTTCACATCTGGCTTAACTTTCTGTAGAAGGAGGTTGATTGGTTTAACAACGTTATTGTGTTGAATACTTAGTTTGATGTTCTCCAACAAAATCTTTGTTTCCTGCTGATCTTCTGCCACTGTGGAGGGTCTCTTTTCAGAAGAATCTGGGAAATGCAACAGTACAGATTATTAAAACAGTAAAGATTTTTTTTTCACTTTAATAAGCAGACGATATTTCAGAAAGTGAGATATACATATACAGAACATCTACTCAATCTACAGAAACTTGTTACAATGGAAAGGCTTTGTCTGCTTATAGTCTTTACTCCACCATGAAAGTGACAGGATGCACCAAGTATCCACGTGCAAGAACTCCCACCTGACAGAGAAATACAAGAGACTGAAGAGTATCCAGCATCAGATGTTGCTTGTGATGGTTTGTTAGTTCAGATTTATTGCTGTACTTGAAGTTGACTCCAAGAGGTTATTTTTACACAAAGGCAAATAAATAAAACAAAACAAAACTGTCATGTTTCTTATCAAAGTCCTTCTTAAAAGCCATGTACAATTAATTCATAACTTTGGGCTACATATTTAAATAGATAATGCACACTTCTGTTGAAGAGGACAGAAAATTATCAAGACATTTACCACCATGATTTGTTGCTTACATTGCCACTTCCAGAATAACACTGAACTATTATTTGTTAGAAAACAGTAACTCATGAGGGAATAGTAAGCCTATTTACTGGCAAAAATATAAGGCTCTAGATTAGACAGCAAGTACATGGCGTGTAAATGAAACGTAGACCAAGGCTAGTAATAACAATCACACCAACCTAAGGTTTTCATAAAATTGACATATCTGATGGTTTACAAATGTAATTTCCTGTTTTCCAAATACTTTCTGACACTGCTGTAGAGCTTATCTACAATACTACTACTTTTCTTCCACGTTTAAAAAAAGGCCTTTTGCTCCTTTGTTTACATAAATACATATATTTATGCATCTTCATTCATGTCTGAATGCTTTTCATGTATTATGCTCAAATCAATACGCTTTTGTAGACGTGAGGGAAACACCACATCTTATTCTGTGCTCTTGACTGTAATTTTCTGATCAGTCTGTTTATTTTTAGGACACTTTTCCACAAACCCTTTTTCGTCCTTCAAACCAGAATTAGCATGCATTCTACATAGTTTTTTGCATAGTTTTTAAAAGTTAAAACACAGACTGAGAAGTTCAGGTCAACAACGGGTTTTTTGCTGATCAGAAGTAATGAAATGCCAAAGTTCTCATAACCAGCCTGCCTGGGTTTTTTTCCTTCCAAATCAAGTCATGGTAGACAAAGGCTTTCTGGATCTTACTTTTTCACAGTCAAGTAGGCTGCTAAATGTACATACTAATGGCACTTGTGACCCTTCATTCCTTTATAGAAACACAAGATATTTCTTTGTGATACAGTCTTCTTTTTCCTGCCTGCATAGATATAACCAGATAATGGTTATACCTGAAACATTCAAATCAGGTGAAGCTTATTTAGCACCAGATCTAGAGCAAACCCTCCCACCCTGTTTATAAACGTATGACATATAAAGAACAGATAACATACCTTTTAACACAGATCAGTAAGATATTTCCACAAATAATTTGACACAGAGACTATGTTAAGTACCTAAGGGATTGCAGATGCTTCACACGCTAAAAAAGCTTTCCAACTTGATAGGCTGTGTACACTTTAGACGCTACAGAACAACTGCTTTTTTCCATAGCCTCTGCTCCCTCTGCTTTCTGTAACATTTGTTTTACTTACTCAGATTCCTCCAAGATATGTACAGGGGCTCCCCTGGCTCTTGGTGGAGGTTGATATTGTCCCACAAAAGATGGATGTATACTAGCTTGCTGTCTTGAGCAAGAGATGTCAGAGGAAGCTAAAACACATGAGGAAAGGGAAAAAGTTTTACAAACATCAGTACAGTCTTATTACTGCTCTTTTACTCATTTTGCAAACAAAAAAGGTTTACTTTATTTATCTTGAATCCAACAAACAGGAACAGCTGATGTCTTCTAGAGGAAACTGCACTCAACCAGAGCAAAGTCACAAGAACTGCAACATTTAATTGCCTTTTCTAGTTTCACTTAATGTATGCAGACCATTCAGTTTTCTACAGATATCTGAAGAAAATATTTGTGAGTATGTATCTGAAAATATTTTTTCTGCACCAAACTTACTTGATTTGTACTACTTATCATGCCATACCTTAGTGTTTTCCGATCTGATTAAGATCTGGTGTGCATGTCTATGTATTGATCTTCCCAACAAGGAGAAAGAACCTGTATTTGCATACAGATATGAAACATATCTTTCCATTAAAAATATATGGCACTCAGAACAATAGTTCCATAATTATATTACAAAATTAAGTGCCTCTGGAATCACTAATACAATAATAATTAGTGGGCAAGAAAAGTTTACCACTGGTGTGTCAATTTAAAGTAGTGATTATAAGATATTATGTCCCACATTGTGGTTTTCCCTGCTAATGCATTGTATTTTCCCAGTGTTATGGGTTTGTGTGGCGCGGTTTTCCTTGGTGGCAGGGGAGGGGGGCTGCAGAGGCGGCCCCTTTAAGAAGCTGCTGGAACAATTTGCCACCCCAAAATGTCGGACATGCCAAAATGTCGGACCCACCTCTAGGTGGGGAGAGACGGTGGTAACGCCTGTGGGAGAACATATTTAAGAAGGGGGACCGGTAGTGTGGGGGTTGGGAAACCTGAGAGGAACATCTCTGCCGATAATGGAGTCAGTGAAGAAGGAGGGGGAGGAGGGGGCGCCTGAGGAGGCTGATGGCTCTGCAGCCTGTGGTGAGAAGGCAGGCTGTCCCCCTGCAGCCCATGGGGGTGAACAGTGGAGCGGAGGCTCCCAAAGATGGCCGTAACTCCATGGTAAAAACCACGCTGGAGCAGTGTGTGAGTGGAGAGCAGCCCGCGGAAAGGACCCGCGCCAGGGAAGTTCGGGACGAACTGAAGCCCGCGGAAAGGACCCGCGCCAGGGAAGTTTGTGAGGAACTGCAGCCCGCGGAAAGGAACCACGTTGGAGAAGTCCGTGAAGGACTGTCTCCCGTGGGAGGGACCCCACGGTGGAGCAGGGGACGAGTGAGGAATCTTCCCCCTGAGGAAAGGAGCGGCAGAGACAATGTGTGGCGAGCTGACTCAACCCCCATCCCCTGTTCCTCTGCGCCGCCGGGGGAAGGAGGTAGAAAGAACCGGGAGTGGAGATGAGCCGGGAAGGCGGGAGGAGGAGGGGGGAGGTGTTCTGATGTTTGGTTTTCCTTCCTAATATCCTTGGTTTTGATTTGATTTGTAGTAAATTAAACGGATTTTGTTTCTTCCCCAAGTTGAGCCTGTCTTTTGCCCGTGACCATAAGTGGGGAGTGATCCCTCCCAGTCCTTGTCTCGACCCACGAGCCTGCCTTTGGATTTTCTCCTCATCCCATCGTGGCCAAGGGCGGGGGTGGGGGGTGAGTGAGCGGCTTCGTGGTGCTTTGTTACCGGCTGAGCTGACCTGAAACCACGACACCCAGTATGCTTCAGATTTTGTTAGTATTGCTCTTCAACTACATTACTCAGAAAATTTTTCTTGGTTCTAGGTGGGGGCTTTTCGGAAAAACGAGGGAAAGAATTTTTTAAATTAAAGTGCATACAAGTAGATAGGAAAATACTACATTTTCATATGCATCATATAAAAATACTATTGAATTTGGTACTTACTTACACAAATACTATCAGTTTCAGAAAAACATTTGCTCCTTAAAATGGGAAAAGCAAAATACTCAAAAGATAGCATCCTTTCTGCATTCTCTTGTTCTATTGGTATAGTAATGAAACTCAGTGGATTTTGAATAGCAAAAACTATTAGTGGAAAAGAACAAAAAATACAGACCAATAAATTAAAAGGTCTATATACTAAAGTATGTAACTCACACTTTGTGGATTACGATGTATTGCAATTTGTGAGTTCTCCACAGACACATCTTGTTTCCTTCTGTATATCAGCCTTCTCTTTAATGAATCTTACTCTCTGGCTTTTTAAAAGAGAACAGATGGACTAGAATTTGAATGCTCTTTTCACTCATCCTCCTTCAAGATTCCTTGAGGAAAAAAAACCTACCTACTTGTATTATAAAAAACAGGAACGTCGATCCAAGCTAGTTTTATTTAGCTACTTTTTTTGAACCAAAGTCTCAAATTTAACTTACTCTAGTATCTGCAGTTCTAATATGATGAAGGCGCTTACCTGCACTCCATCATTACAGTGTTCAGATGTTAGAATGAGTCCAGGTAAGTTGCTAGGTAGATCCAACCGTCGGAAATACCAAACTAGGTTCCAGAAAATTATGGGGTGTTGATTGATGAATTTGTGTGTATGAATTACTTGCTCTCCCTCATTTTCCAACAGCGATTCAAGCTCCTTACGCAGTACCAAAGGGCTCAAGTAGGGTACAGATACAGCGAGAGGGTTAGGTCTTTTTCTTAAAGGATCCTAAAAACAAAGTAACAGACACACAAAAGAAAAAATCATTCTTTTTACAAAGTCAAAGATTTTTCTTCCAGAAATAGTCTTCAGGATTACTTGCCCTGAAAATCCCCTATTGTACAGTTTCTTTTGATATTTGGAAGAAGCCTCTGGAAGTACTGAACACACAATAACTTTAATAGCATCAGCAGTTTTGACCTTTGAGGTGTTTCTTAACTTTAAAGACCAATCAGCTAAGCTTGCTCTATTATGTGAAAAAGAGAAATTGCTGATTTGTTTTAACTTGTTCCTCATTGTGCAGTTTCAAACTGTCTAAGCCGGTACTAAGCCAGCGGTGATGGAGACTGCAGAAAAATGTCAGTAATTACATCAGCTGTGGAACTGAACCATGAGTTCACATATTAAGACAGCTTCTTGCCAATAAAAAGCACCAGAAGACAGGAGAAACACTTTATTCCACATGCAGGAATCATGTCATAGCCTCAGTACTGCCTCTTACCTTCTCCCATCCACTCAACAGGTAAGCTTAACAGAATATGGAGGAGTGTGAGTAAATGTGTGTAAATGGAACAAACTTTTACTCTTGTAACAGTGTGTTCCTTGCACTATTGTGTTTAGTCTGCTGTAGAAGGTGGGTTATTTTTAAATCAAACTTCCAGTTTTAGAAAGACAAACACTAGCTTCATTCTGCTAGAGAGGACATTTCAAATCAAGCAGCACCATTTGTACAACATACTGAAAAAGCAATTTTAGATTAACTGAACCAAGATTTTTTTTGTGGTAAGAACATGAAAATACGCTTGGCCATTCCCATTCCCCAAATGGACAAGAATGCTAGTAGTAGAACATTATTCATTTTAAGTTCATTGCATTCAATATTTTGCTGTCAACTGAATGTGCAGCTTCTAGACTTACCACAACTTCTTGCAAACTATTTGGAAGACTAACTGTTGAAATGCCATGAGATGGTCTCTGGGAAAGATCAATGTTCTGCAGTGGACCTCCAACACTGTGGCTCCGAGTCAAGGACACTCCCCTTTTTGGTGGATTATTGGCAGATGTCTTCATAGTTCTGGGATCTTTACTCTGTTCTTCTGCCACATCACTGTTTGGATTTTAGAAGAGAATATGCTAATATGAAACTATTCAGCATTCCTATGGCAACAGGAAGAAAGCAGAGAAAGGCTGCCAAGTAAGTATCCCAAAGCAAGTTTATCTACTAATAAGGAATCATATTTACCCAGTTAGCTCCACAGTTCAGGGAAAACAAAATAAAATGCCTCTCAGAACAGTATAACCATCCCACCAGAAAAGCAGCTAAGTATAAACTAAGACATGAATCTGAAAGCATTGCAGTTCGGTATAGGTACCATTGCTCTGGTACATCTTTACCTTGCTTAGAAAAACAGCCACATACAGTTTTGTCAACAGACAAAGATTATCTTGTTCTAACTATGCTCACTTTTACTTCCTCTTCCATTTATGTTTACTTTCTCTAAATGTCATAAGCAGAGAAAAAAATATTATAGAAAACAATTTGTAAGTTGCACGCCAAAATAAGTGAAAAACTAAAATTGTATCAAACTCATCCAAAAAGATAATTTAAGCAAACTTCTATTACAGGCTTGTCAAATATAACCCATACAATCAAGCCACTTGCAGATCTGGGAATATTCATTTTGTGCCCCTTATAACTGAAACAATGGATAAAAACAGTTCAACTACAATACACAAGAAAAAACACCACGTGAAACAGAAAGTGTCTGCTTGCAAATACTCTGCAAAAAGAGAGATTAATTTAGAGGTGACCTTCACTCCTAACTTTGACTTTAGTTAAAAATATATAACATCAAGGTGAAGAGGTTACACAAGCAATACCACCTCACATTTTTAGAGTTTCAAGACTAACTACTATCACATTGATTTAAGTTTTAATACTCTGACACAGGCGTTAGCTCATTAGCTTACAGGCACTGATACTCAAGAATTCCAAACTGAATAATGATTTAAACCCCCCCCTTTTTTTACATCAAATTGTCAACAAATCCCAGCAAAAAAGTCACAATTCATAACAGCACTATTTCAGTTTTTCCCTCTTCCTACATGACACTTTCTCCTTAATGCTTCTTTTTCTCAAACTGTTTCAAAAGTGGTATGGTTTATCTGAGTTTCAGTTTTACATCAGTATTATTGGTCATAGAATGCATGCCCAGTACAAGCGTTGAGTGCTCTGAGTTTTCTCTCAAAAAAGACTGTTACAGAAAATAGACTTATTTTTCCCCACAATGCAATGTCCTTCTTGTTAAATTCTAAACACAGGGAAAGGAGAAGTAATGCTTGAATTTCTGTGTGTTATTAAAAGGTGAGTGTGTTCTAACAATACAGAGTAGAATTTTTACCTATTAATCAATAGCCAATGGACCTGAAGATTTATTTCTATAGTTTTATCTCTAAAACTCACTCATTTAGTGGAACCAACTTACTTCGAATTCATAAACGCACACTTAAAACATGCAGAAAGAATGAGAGGGAATAGATGATCATCAAGTTACAATTGTACTTCTCCATCATATTTGGTACATAAGCCAACCTTCACTTTAGAAGTGGAGGAGTTGGACACTGGAACACTGGAAGTGTTGATACATTTCTGACAGAACTAACAACCCTGTTTTACCTACCTCTGCTCAGCTGCAGAGCTAGTTTCTTCAGCTATGGTGTGGCTAGACTGTGGGTGATCTGAAAAACTGATCAAGTCAGCAACAGCTGGGCTGGACAACAGTTTCTGCTCCAGGGGATCCACGGTTAATGGAAGGGTACCACTCTGTAAACTATCTCCCGAGGTACTTTGCTTCAGGAAAAAGCTAAGTTACAACATGAATGGGAGATGAGAAAAATACAAAGGTTAAGTTGTAAGCATAAAATCATTAAAAAGTTATTTTCTACATTTATTTTCAAAAAGTAGCAAAAATAAGGAAACACAAAATTAAAAACCTTGACAACAAGACACAAACTTCATCCTATTCTCTCCACTGTGACTTACATAGGCAGTGTAAATGAACACATACAGAGATTTGATCTGCAAAATAAGAAATTCTATGCTGGACATAAGTCATTACAAGCAACCTTAGTTTGTCATGGTTCCCAGTCAGCAGCTATATAGCAATAGCTGACACATCCCTGAAACTGGTTGTTATTGTAATGTCACATTACAGACTAGAAGACCATACACCACTATAGGCACAAGAAAACAGGAATGTGTCTTGCTTTGCTAAGCTTTTTGAAGGACACACTCTATACATGTTCAGTTTCAGCATTAGAGAACACTAACGGAAGCTCTGTTTCACTGCAATAACTGCTACAGTGAGAATCCATTTTAAATTACCTTAAAATAAGTTCCAGCCTTCACAGTGCAATTAAAAAGGGTAAAAATAGTAAGTGGAGAAGCTTAAACTGGAGAACTAATGGAGAAACAATAAACTGGAACATCTGTAACTAAAAGCTCTTTAATTTGGGAGAAATTCTTTGCTGACAGATTTAAAAACTGCTTCATATGCTTTTAAAAAGTTTAGCTTTGTTTTAAAAGCTAAACAAAATGAAAACAGACTTACAAGTTCTGTACAGTTATGCTTGCAAAGAAAATATGAAAAGAAAAAGTGGTAAAAAGGCAACCAGTTCTTTGCTTTTTGGCTGTTTTACAATGAAACTCAATAGTTTACATGACTTAAAATTTCCTTCAGTACAATCACAACTGTTGAACAGGCAGTGACATTCTTGCAAACATCTAGACAAAAATACTGGGAGATATAACTAAGATCCTTCTGTGAAAGGCAGAAGGAGAGTATCTGTAAAACCCACTAACCTTGCAGAGCCCCGTAGGTCTTTAAATTCAACATTAAGTAAAGGTAGGAAGGTACTTTTACAGAAAGGACAGGTAGTGTTCAAGTTTGAATCATCTGCTGTCCATCCAGCCATAATTTCTTCATCATAAACCAAAGCATCACAAGCTCTACATTGAGAGCAGCTTGACATCAATACCTAGAACAGCAAAAACCGAGTATTACCAGTCTTGTTTCAGGATTCTTCTATAATTGGCTTTATAGGCTTAGTCTCCACAGGAGTTTAACAGGTATCAGAATGCCAGGTGGGAGGCATGAGTTCATCACTATACCCAGAGTTATCTTGTTCATGTAACATTTACCTATGAAATGCAAATACTAATAATGTATTTTTGTTAGGTATTTTGAGACCTGGAAGAAGTATTACCCTGAAATGCTACTAATTTAGCATTTGCAATTGCTTGCTCCTGTGAAGCCTTCAGCATACACAAATTGTTTTGAATTGTATAAATAAATGCACGTCTACTTCTCCAAAAAAGAAAGAAAATACCCAAACCAACCAAACACAAAAGCAACCATTATAGTGGTGTGGTGGGTTGACCTTGGCTGGATAACAGATGCCCACAAAGCTGCTCTATCACTCCCGCTCCTCAGCTGGACAGGGGGAGAAAAATATGACAAAAGGCATGTGGGTCAAGATAAGGGAGATCACTCAGCAATTACCATCAAGGGCAGAACAGACTCGACTAGGGGAAATTAACTTGATTTATTGCCAATAAAAAGTCAAAGTAGGGCAATGAAAAATAAAAACTAAATCTTAAAACACCTTCCCCCCCACGCCTCCCTTCTTCCTGGGCTCAATTTCACTCCCAACTTTTCTACATCATTCCCCCCAAGTCACACAGGGAGATGGGAAATGGGGGTTGCACTCAGTTCACCACATGTTATCTCTGCAGTTCCTTCCTCCTCACTCTTTCTCTGCTACAGCGTGGGGTTCTACCCACGGGAGAGAGTCCTCCATGAACTTCTTGAATGTAAGTCCTTCCCACAGGCTGCAGTTCTTCATGAACTGCTCCAGCATGGGTCCTTTCCACAGGGTGTGGTCCTTCAGGAACAGACTGGTCCAGCATGGGTTCCCCGTGGGGTCACAAGTCCTGCCAGCAAACCTGCTCCAGCATGGGCTCCTTTCCATAGGGTCACAGCTTCCTTCAGGAGTATCCACCTGCTCCACCATGGGGTCCCCTGCGGGCTGCAGGTGGATATCTGCTCCACTGTGGACCTCCAAGGGCTGCAGGGGGACAGCCTGCCTCACCATGGTCTTCCCCACGGGCTGCAGGGGAATCTGCTCCAGCGCCTGCAGCACCTTCTCCCCCTCCTCGTTCACTGACTGTGGTGTCTGCAGAGTTGCTTCTCTCACATGTTCTCTCTCCTCTCCTGCTGTTGCACAGCAGTTTTTTTTCCTCTTCTTAAATACGTTATCACAGAGGTGCTACCACCATCACTGAATGACTCAGCCTTGGCCAGTGGCGGGTCCGTCTTGGAGCCGGCTGGCATTGGCTCTGTCAGACATGGGGGAAGCTTCTGGCATCTTCTCAAAGAAGGCACCCCTGTAGCCTCCCCATTACCAAAAGGTTGCCATGCAAACTCCATACAAGTGGAAAAAACAGAAAGTTGTTTTTTACCTAATGAAACTCTCATCACTAAACTAGATTGAGAACTGGAGAAAAGATAATCCTGTACTAGCTGAAGAATGGTCTATAACCCTTACTTCTTTGGCTTTCTCTTTCTTCACTGTTTCATTCTCACAGGAAACAAAACCAAAAAACCACCACCAAACACAGCATATAATATATTTTAGATCTAATATATTTTAGATATTTCCCAATGGCAACATTTTTTCTTTTACTATGCTATGCCCCTTTTATGATGCAGTGCAGAAGTTTGACAAGCATAGATCTCCAGAAGATCAAATATAAAAGAAAATTACATGGGACCTAGCAAAATAACACTACAGCTGAAAGGAAAGCAATCAAGGCAAAACGCAGTGACCACTGCCTACGTATCTGAAGTCTGAAAGGATCTACAAGCGATAACTGAAACAGAGAGGCATACTAAATATTACTGTTCTGGGTTTGGCTGGGATAGAGTTAATTTTCTTCATAGCAGTCTTTATGGCGGTGTGTTTTAGAATGGTGACCAGCTCTGTGTTGATAACACACCAATGTTCTAACTATTCCTGAACATGCCTTACACACAATCATGGCCTTTTCTTCCTCATTCTGTCCCCAACCCACCAGGGAGGCTGAGGGTGCACAAGAGTTTGGGAGAGGACAGAGCCAGGACAGCTGACTTCAGCTGACCAAAGAGATACTATATAATGTCACACTCAGCAATAAAACTAGGTGTGTGGGGAGGAGTTTTTTGCAAGGTAGCTGTTGCTTGGGGTGTCATGGTGCTGACTGATTGCCTTTGCATCACTTGTTTTTTGTTGTCCCCCCTTCTGACTTTTTTTTTTTCCCCATTCACTTAAACTGTCTTCATCTTGACCTTCAAGCTTTTTTCTCACTTCTCCCCTTCCAATTCTCTCCCCCATCCTGATGAGGGGGGAGTAAGTAAGTGCCTGGGTGAAGGCCTAGCTGCTGGCTGTGGTCAACCCACCACAATTATTTAGTGACAACACATAATTTTCATAAAGGAAAAAAAAAAAAAAGCTTGAAAGGAAAAAAACCACCCAACTTTTTTCCCCTCTAACTTCTGTCTCACTTCAAGTTTTGACTCTTCCCTCAGTTGTCTTTTCTCTCTATATATGAGAGATATGTAAGAGAATTTAAGACACTTTTNTTAAGACACTTTTGGTTTTTTAAGCTACTATCTCTCCCTGGGTTAAAAGTATCAAGCATCTTTGCAGTAGAAACATGGAAAAAATTGTTTTGAAAAATCCAACCACAATCCAACTAAACAGGTAATTAATGCATACAGTAATATTGAATAATTGTATCTTTCATCTATGAGTTTATTAATCTTACCTCCATTGCATAGTTCTGGAAAATGCTGGATAAACTAGTATTATGTGAAGAGCTGTGCTCTGACTTCTCAGAATCTAGAACTTTCATACTTCTTGGGAATGAAACTTCACCTGTAAAAAAAAGTAATTTAAAGAAAGAGTTATTTGGGTCTTGTACTCAAGGAGAGTAATTAATCCATTCCCAAAGAAAGTAATTTCTGTTTGACCAAGACAAGAATTGTACCAGGAGATCTCCAAAGGTATGTGTAGCTCTGTAACTTCACTAATATTGTAATTAAAATATAGATAAATAGCATTTTTGTGATTAACATTTCAAAGTTATTTTTGTCTAGCACGATATATCAGACTGGTAAAAGAAAAAAAAAGCATCAGTGAATAAATTCTGAAGATACAAAGAAAGAATAAAGAATGGCAAAGTGCAGTAAGTTGCTCAATATATATATTCTAAAAAGTTGTTCAAGGTTTTTTGAACGATACATCCATATGTAAATAGCAAACAGAAGGATAGTACCAGGCGAGACACATGATACCAAGTATGGTATTACTGTGCTTCATTTTTCCCTGGCTAATATTGGAGTAAAACAAATAATCTTTCTTTGGTAAGGCTGGGGTTTAGGGTTATGAGCTTTGCCTAGGAGAAGGCGAAAGGACTTGGAATGTATTTACCAGAAGGAAATGGTTAGTATCAGTTTTAGGAAGCAAAACTATCAGCATTACTTCCTCTGACAAACCCAGCCAAACTTCCCTGTTCAAAAAATCACTACCACAGTCCCCTCATCATAAAGAATGCTCCTCTGCTTCTTCAGCTCAAGTTTGTGTCTGTGAACAAATTTTACCTATCCTGTTGATGGCTGCCACTCTTTATCATTAGTTCTTATAACCCTCCTAACTGGAACTAGAAGGTATATCTCATCAAGATTTCGCTAGACAGGGCCAGTTTATGTCCAGTCTGCAATATAGCTCTTCCTCTCTTGATGCAGATGGCTTTATGATATTTGCATCATTAAAGTACTGCAAAGAGAGCTAAACCAAACCCCCAGCTGGTTCAGCAACACATCTTTTTCTCAAAATAAGAATCAAATCTAATTGTATCAAATCTGCACTGAAAATTATTAGATTTACTTCATCTAGTTTTAGAACTGGGGTGGGGGGAGAAGGACAATTTAGCAATAGGCACATATTCATCAATCCTTTACCTTCACAGCTTCAAATCAAGTATGCATCCAATACTACCTATTCCACAGTAAAGCTGATGCATTTTTTTTTTGTGTGTGTTGCTTTGGGGTTTTTGTGGGCTTGGGTTTGGGGGGTTGGTTTTATTTGTTGTTTTCAGTTTGTTTTTTTTTTCCCTCCCTCTGTTAGTTACGCAACTATTTGCAGTTTTTGAACACTGCTCTGCTTTTCTGTACTAATATTTCAAGAACTTTCAGGGTATTATGACTTTACATGAATGAGCACATGTATCTGGCTATAACTAGTTAGGAACCTTCCTATCACATACACAGAGGAAGTATTTTTAAAATTAAATACCTGTATTTTGTATCAACTTTTTACATATTCAACAGGGAAAAGCATCAACTATTTGCTACTGCAAAAGAAGAGTATAGAATGCAAGTAAAAATTTGCTTGTACTTATCTTAAGGGCTTGAAATAATTTCAGATTACCATAGCTTCCACTGTTACGAATTATTTCACACATAATTGTTTGGGTTTTATATTATAAACAAGTTATGAGGGGGAAACAAAAAAAAAAAATCTCACCTGCA
>VYZV01038424.1:1748-48674 GCA_013401275.1 Pandion haliaetus | reverse complement strand
TCCCTTCCGATTGCTACAGTGTATATTTTTACGTGATTTTTTTTTTTTTAATGTTTGCCTGCCGATTATTCGTTCTTTATACTGTATATATGTGCACTTTCTCGAAGAGTAAGATGTAATTGTGTTTGCTTTCCCTTTCAACTTCTGATTTTTTAGCAGTATGTGCCTTTAAGATTGTTATCTAAAAGAAATGCTTCTACATTCAGTTCTGCACTCGAAGGCCTGTTTCGCCCTTCCAAAAAAGCTGCTTTGGAGATCTAAAAAATTGTTGAACTGTCTTCTTTTAGCAGTACTAATTATCATGTGTTATGTTACACTAAATAGATGTAGCACCGAACAATAACATTAATACATCTTTTTTTTTTCTGAAGTGTTTCAAATCTCCAATTAGGAAACCAAAACCCAGTCTTGCTAACACTTTTCACATGCTTCCCATTAAGCACAAGGCCATAATTGCTCTGAGTAGCAGTATTTGTAATTTAAGATTAAGCATATGCCCTGATGCCTAAATTGTTTTTTCCTTTTGTCATTTCCTTGAATCAAATCTTACTCTCACTGCAGTCATCCTGAACTTCTGCTACTGGCTTCACTCAGACTGCTTATAATCAAGGTGTCAGCCATGTTATTCTCTCAGCACTCGCTGGGGATCAAAATAAAGACATTGGATATTTCAGTGACAGAACAGCTTGTTAAAGGAGAAGACTTAAGTGCAGCTGGCAGCACTGTTCAAAGACCCAAAGACTAGCTACAACTAGTTCAGGCTAAGAACTCAAAGTTGTGCATAAAAGAACAAAGGGATAAAATGGAGTTTGAATTTTGTGTATTCCTGTTCAGTTTTATCTAGGTATGAAAACCAGATCACTATTTTGTCAGACTACTTAGAAGAATTTCCAGAAACTGATGAGCCAGTGTGGATTCTAGGAAGGCAACACCACCTAAACACAGGTATCTTTAGAATGAAAATTGTGTGTAAAATCTGTAAAGCATTCAGAGATTCATATGCAGCAGCAGCTCCTCCTGATTTCCTTACGTTCTCTAAAAGTCTCATGAGAGAAGTTTCTTTTTCTTCATCAACAAGAAACCAACTATAAACAGGGGTATTCATCCTAAAATGAAAGTTTACCAATGTACTTTCTACCGTAATTCATGCAAAGAGATCGTACTTGTAGCAAAGGCTAGTCAGGTGTGAGGTTGGTCACTTCTCAACACCAAATGCCTCAGAAATAGATAAGTAAATAACTTTTGGGGAATGTTCAGAGTTACTAATGTTAATTTCCCTTGAGGGATGCTGTCTACAGCCTGTTATTTGCAACTACAATGATATTTCAAAAGAATAATAATAATAGTAATAATAAAATTAATCTAGAACACGTACTGTGTTTTGATGAAAATAAATATATGACATAAAAGTCATAGCAGAGTCATGTATTTATACACTGTATAAAAATAAGATTTCAGAATTGAGTTTTGCTCCCTGGGGAGAAGACAAGGGCATCCTCCTGTGTTACATGTCAAAGGTAGTGGCCATCAATGCAGGCATGGCGTTCAAGACAGCCAAGGGTACCACATACAGCCTTGATCGGCCACAGGATCCCTTGAAAAGGCCAGTCAGTCTGAGCCATGGCTCAGAGAAAATGCAGCAAATAAGATTCTTAAGAATTCTTCAGAGCCTTTGGGAGAATTCTGTAACTGCATGTGTTAAAAAAAAAAAAAAGAGATTTAATTAAATTTAATATTATTAACCTCTTCTTAAAATGACTTTGTATTGGGTTTGGAGGTAATGCATAATTCCATGTTGGTTTGCATGTAGAAATTCTTCACCTTTCTTAACTTGCTGTATGAGTTCTTTCCTGAGGACATAGTTCTCCGTCATTGTTTCTTTCAAGCTGGGCATAGTCATTCCAAACACCTTGTAAAACTTCATTGGCTAATAATTATTTCATCCTTACTAAGTCAGTTAGGACTCTACAAAAGCTCTCTTGTGTTTAAACAGCTAAAATAGTTTCAAGTATTAAGGGTCTTACATGTAAAAGCTAACAGGAGTCTTCCGTGCACTCCATATATTGACTGTACAGGGAAAATTAGAATTTTTCAGTTTTAAAAGTCCATTTTAATAATTTATTTCCTCTTAAAAATATTCCAGATAAATCTAAGTTATTGTTGGATATAAGTGCTCGTCTCTGGTTTACGTATAGAAGAAAGTTTTCGCCTATTGGTGAGTATGCAGCAGACTAGCTGCCTTGTTATAAAGTAGATAGGAGGATTAGTGATGTTATCATGGACTGAAAAATGATTTTTACAGCATTAGAACATTTTGAGCATCATTTTACCTGTTTATGCAAACAAAATATTAAAGCTATTAAAAACTGTGTTTATTTGTACCTGCATATAATCAGGTCTTCATGTTTGTAGAGCAAGCAGTAAAGTTAGACCAGCAATATGGAAAGAAAGGGTCTTGCTCAGTGCCTTTTATCCATAGGACACTTGTTAGAGATTCTAACTCTGAAATTTTCTCTGTGACGCTGCGCTCATTTTAAAGCCTATACTGATTGTAATTAACTTATTTAATAGGAGGCACTGGTCCTTCGTCTGATGCTGGCTGGGGATGTATGCTGCGATGTGGGCAGATGATGCTGGCGCAAGCGCTGATCTGCAGACATTTAGGAAGAGGTGAGTACTGTTGCTGAGGGAACTTTTGTGTTGTTTGGAGACTGTTTCATTTTTGTTGTAGTTTTCCATAAAAGCACAAAACCTAAGTTTATTAATGAAGCTGATGCCCTGATAGAAGTTACTGGTGAATTATTCTTGTCTGACGGGGCAAAATCATGCCAGCCTTAAGCAGAGAAGTAGAAATAGAGGGAGGACAAGTAGGGATCCCATTGTCGTTATTTTATAAACCTTTTTGAGGAACACCCAAGTTGAGGCCAAGGGAAAACCTGCCACCGTGGGTCTAGTTCTTACCCTTCTCTTCATTGCTTACATAGCCACCAAATGTTCGCGCGCAGTGACTGTAGGTAACTAGCTTACATTAGAAGCAAGAGCGTACATGGCAAAGCTATGTTTTGGATTTTGCTGTGGGAGAGGGCCAATGTTGTGTTTGGAGTTTGCTTTATGGATCTTACATCATTATCTTACAAACGCTTACATTATGCTTACAGATCTAGCAAAATCTAAACAGAGCATTATAGTTTTAAGCAATCTTGGAAGCTCACATACAGCAATAGCTATCAATTCTCAGCAGTGATCACGCAGAATATGGTTGCAGTTGACATTTTTATTTTATTTTCCCAGTTTTCACAATCTAGCCTGTGATGATAAAGGACAGCTTGATAATAAACTACAAGCTGCGACTTCTAGGAACTCTAAAGAAAATATAAATATTAGAGACGAGTTGTACCTCAGTCTTTTAACATCTCATTGTATGGCTTTCTACGATCTAGAAATTTCATTGGGATGATGGAAACATTATTTTTAGAATCATAGAATCTATCATAGAGTTTAATCTGTATGACTTTTTTCCTGTAAGATTGGCAATGGGAAAAACACAAAAAACAACCAGAAGAATATCATAGAATCTTACGGTGCTTTCTAGATAGAAAGGATTGCTGTTATTCCATCCACCAAATGGGTAAGAACACACATCAACTTTTTTTCTTTCCACTGAAATTCCTGCTGTGCCGAAACTTTCTGATTTGAAATATGTTAATTCAAAATTTTAAAAAGGTGATTATGAAGAGAATGTATATGTTTGTATATAAATAAAAATGTATGCAAATGGGTACAAAGTGTAATAATTCAGAAAGGTTATTCACTGAGACCTAAATAAATCTGTACACTGGAATCTAGCTCCTGATAAAGTGTGTAGGCCTCGGGTACCAGAGTTGATAGTACTAAAATAGACAGTCATGAAGCTTATTGCTGTAATTTGTAATAAAGGACGCTAATATTTGTAATTCTCATTACAGTTGAGAAACTTTTTGCAAAGGAGCTAGCAGTCATTAAGATTTGAAAAGAGCATAGATTGAGAAAATAATTGTTGCTGCTAAATACAGTTTGCAATTGCTCTAGAATGCATGACAAAATGTTAGTAGGTCGTGCTATTTAACATGTACTGTGACCAGACTCGCTGTGGTCTTTTTTTTTTTAATGTGTGTGTGTGGTTTCCCTCATAAAAACAGCGCAGATGGGTGTTGGAGAGGGGAAATCAATTGGAGAATGGTTTGGACCAAATACAGTTGCTCAAGTACTCAAGTAAGTCAAATCACAGTAGCTCATTCAGACTGTACTCCCGTGGGGCAGCTAAGCTCAGAGACCAGGATAAGGCCCAAGACACAGTTTTAAAGGCCGGTCTCCCTCCCTCTCAGCATCAGGAGTATATATGCCATGTGTTTGCAAGTACGGTGCAGACCGTGATGCTGGAGCCTGGTGGGCAGGTACTGACTCGGGAGTGGGTGAGTTCTAAATTTTAATATCCCAAGAGCCTGGGGGAGACCTGCACGAAGGTCTCTCCTGCTGTGCTGCCTGTATGCCCTAACCAGTAAGCACCAGAGATAAGTATTCCTTTCCGCAAAGCGGCACGGCTTTGAGATGTCAGGAGTGCCACCGCGCAGGTCAGAGTGAAGCCATCCAGGCCGAGGAGGGAGCTGAAGTGCAGTTCCTCACTGCCTGAGCTGCAGTTCTGCCTGAAGGCTGCTGTATAAAACATGGGCAGCTCCTCCTAGTCTAGAAGCCACATTTGACAGAGTTGACTTTGCTCCGTTTCTGAGGGATAGGTGGAGGTGCCAAATCTCAAGTGGACGCTAGACTGCAGGTCCTGAGAGCTCGGCAGCAATTCTTTGCAGCCCTGGGACAGACACACACTCCAGAGAGAGGGAGAGAGGAGCTATTAAAGCATGCCCTGGCCTCCAGCTCTTTTCACTTCCAAATTCTTCATGGCTTAGTGCTCCCATACAGGCTTTTCTGGCTTATTTTAGACAGCTGACTCTGCCTGTGCAGCTTAAGAGTGTAGCTCCCTTCCCCAGAGTTTTGGATTTCACACAAGCGGACAGAAACCTGTGTGCCATTATGCCTCCCTCCTAACTTTTGGGTGCCAAAAACCTTCAGCTGATCCAGCTTTAACGCCCCGAGTCTGCTGTCCGCACGTGCTCAGAAATAGTTCCACTGAATTTAGTGGAACTTCTTAAGCAAAAGCAATGTGCAAAACTGGCACAGGAATGTTTTCCTTCGCTAGACAATGCCAGGCACAATGGGCAGGATCCCATTGCAGAGGCTGTTAAATTCAGTAAAAAGTAATAAACCTAATTACGTGGTTGACCTGTTGCTATCACTGCATTTGGCAAAAGGATAAAACAGTTTTCACATGGTACAGTGTGTGTGCTTTTCCTGGTACCACTCAGTACTTATTTTTCTAAATATATTAAACATTAAATATTCAAAGTTATCTTTTTATTACATGGAGACATAAAAAAAATATAAGGAATATGTTTTTCCAAAGAAAAAATTTAGTTTTTTTACTAAAGAACCATCTAATTGTCCTGAATGAAAAGTTACCCTCATGGTCCTAACTAGTTCATTGTAATTATTACCTTAATGTTTTCTAGGAAGCTTGCTTTATTTGATGAATGGAATTCATTAGCAGTTTATGTATCTATGGACAATACAGTGGTCATTGAAGACATCAGTAAGTGAAGCGTTATTTCTCTGGTTACAGTTTTTGATTTGACTCCACTTTCCTGAATGTATCTAAATATGAACAAAATACTTTGGGCCACCCCTACTTGTTCCCAGGCTAAGAAAAGGAATAAAGGAAATGCAAACTCGGGTTTTGGGCATCCAGAACTAAAGCTAGCACAGAACGATGTAGGCCTTTTTGGTGGCCAGCTCATTTACCGCGCAGTTTGGGAGAAGATGGGAGTTTGGTCTGTGCTATCTAAACTCCCACCCCAGAAACGGAATGAAGTTGCAGTATGTAGAAATACAGAGAATTGTTTTTTAATACAGAGTTTGCCAAAGGTGTGTGCTTTTGTCAGGCAAAAGAGAAACCGGGGCAGACCCTAGAGAAACACATGGCCAGGCTTAATTTTCTGTTGTAAGAAAGGTGGATTTACAAGTGGTGTTTAGCCACAACCCACTTCTGCTTTAGTCCCTACTTCTGCTTTTTTTATGTTCACATCACTGAAAGTGAAGCATTCCCTGAATGCCGAGTTCCCCGAAGAGTTTCTAACGCCATCATCTCTGCCATTTCATTTCCCTGACATTTTATGGGCAAGGCTTGACAGTATTAATAATGCTAGTAGTAAATGTAACTTCAGTCTTAAACTTTAATCCCCTAGCCGTTTATCTCTCGTCTCACTACTGTGCCAGCACGTACTCTGCTAGAGTTACTTCTACTAAATAGTTATGATTTCCATGCCCTGCTCCTTTTGTCTTAAAAGAGGAGCCCTATAAAGGTGTCTGGCAACGTAGCTGAATTCACGATTGAGAGGAAGATGTGCTCTGCGTTCCTTTGTGCATTCACTGATTTCTGGTTTTATTCCCACAGAGAAAATGTGCTGGTCCCCTCCCCAGAGCAGTGGCGCGGCCCACAGCAGTGCACATCTGCACAGAAGTGCTCTTGGCCGAAATAAGAACACAGCAGGATTCTGCACAGGCTGGAAGCCCCTCCTGCTTATTATACCTCTACGGCTAGGGATTAATCACATAAATCCAGTATATATTGACGCGTTTAAAGTAAGGGTTTTTTTCAGTGAATTGTTTGTTACTGTGACATAAGTTCAGGTATCCGTTGTATCAATAAACAAATCAGCTTCAATTTAATTTTTCTCCCTTTGAACTCCTAGGAATGCTTTAAGATGCCACAGTCTTTGGGAGCATTAGGAGGGAAACCAAATAATGCCTATTATTTCATAGGATTTTTAGGTAAGGAAAAAAGAAACTTATTCCAAATATGCATATGATCTAAAGAGAAAGGGCTTTTTTTTGGAAGGGAAGTAGTAAGCAGTTTAAGCATGAGAAAAGAGTAGAAGAAATGAAGAAACATACCTCAAATACTTCAGGAAGAGTATGATACCTTCCTTACAGGAACAGAAAAGTAGCAGCAAACTTGATGTAAAAATAAGTAATGATATAAGCAAGAACAACACACTAAGAAAAGTTGATAGTATTTGACAAGTGTCAAATGTCACTACTGCTAGCATACTGAATTTTTCCTAATTATTAATACTTCCTAGTGAAGGGTGTCTTGTTTTGTTCTTTTGCTTCACAGTTTTTACATTGTTTTCTCGTATTTCAAACTTTTTCTGATAGCAGTATCTTTTTCACCTTCGTCCATGTCTTCCTTTATTAATTAAAACAATAGTTAATACTAGCTTCAGTCTTTCAGATTTCATCCCAGTTTGATCCATAATTTTACAGATGTTTTGTTCTTCCTTTTGTAAAACCTGAACTGTTTTAGTCAAGACTTCTTTGTTCCAATTTCTGAACGAATGCCTAATGGGATTACAGATTGCATTTGTGGTTATCCTGTACCTTTTGATCTGCGGAATGCTAGGGATTACAACAGCTGAGATTTTTAAAAGTGTGCTGCACCTCACATAGAAAAAGGAAAGTGTGCGACAAAGGTAGAACAAACCAACCAAAAGATCTACAGTAATAGGTCACAATAGAAAATTATGCTAAATATCCTGTGGGAAACTGTTGTGTCTTAACTTCCCGATTCTCTTAAAGACTCCCTAGCTAGAAAGTCTAGATATGGCCCGTGACGATAATCTAATTTCTGTTTTACAAGTCTGGATGGAGTACGTGCGCACTAAAGTCTCTTGTTTATTGTCAACATACGGATTTTACCCATACAGGCAACGAGCTGATCTATTTGGACCCTCACACCACTCAAAGTTTTGTAGATTCAGAAGAAAACGGCACAGTTGATGACCAGAGCTTCCACTGCCAGCAAGCCCCACACAGGATGAAGATCATGAATTTGGACCCTTCGGTAGCTTTAGTAGGTGTTAGGGAATAATAGATGCGTGTACTTTATTTCAAAGTAAAACCTCTGTATATTGATAAGGGCAGTGCTGCATTTCCTTGAGCAGAATCAAGATCACAGGGCGGTCTTCTACGATCCAAAATTCAACACGTGGTAGTTTATATATTAACTGCATAGGAGACATTAATCTTAGGTCAAGCGGGGAATTGACTGTTTGTATCCTAGGGAGCTAATTAATTTTCTTTGCTGAGCAGCGTTTACCTTTTGCAAGAAGTATTTTGAAGGTCAAAGCAGGGAACTGAATCAGGTTTCCTTATTCTATTCCATTGCTACCATATATGCATGGTCGCTCTGGGCAAGTTACTTATTTGAGCTTAACTTAAGTCATCATTTACAAATCTTTAAATGGAATTACTTGTAGAACCAGTGTATGTCACAAGAATGCTGTGGTAGTTGAAGAAATTACACCTGATGCCATGCCAGTATCCTTTGGTTGGGTTATGGGTGGTTGTCGCTTGAGACGTATGTTTCTGAAGGTGTAAACAATGCATAAAGATGCCACAGGATCCTTCACTCGCTGACATACTGTTATTTACTACTACTACCATATGTATTTTTTCCATAGGGCTTCTTTTGCAAAGAAGAATGTGATTTTGATAACTGGTGTAGTCTTGTACAAAAGGTAATAATACTGTCTTTATTTGCTCCGTATGAAATAATGTATACTTTTTTTTTTTTTTAAATGGAAATTCCCATTACATCTTTCTCTGCGTGCAAGTTAAATGAGCCGTAGAGAAAAATGCGTTAAGGCATCAGGGTAAGCCAATGCTACTGAATTGCTGATCGGAGCTTGTTCAGCATTTTGACAACCATGAACCTTGCCACTTGGCAAACGAGTGTAAATATACACGCTTTAAAAGTTTCTCTTTTTCAACACTACTGTGTTACTGGCTGAAACTTAGTCACTTACTGAGAAATAACTGTTAAAAGTAAGTTTTAACTGCCATGTACTTATTTATTTATTTATTTATTATTTGCTTCCTGATCCCTTCTTTGTTGTTTGACGTGTATATTATTACATGTTCTAATTATGACTGTTAGTCCCTGGTACCACAAAAGGTCTCGTTCTGTAAGTGCCGCGTCCCTCCAGCTCCTGCTGAACTGCGGGACACACAAAAGGTGCTTGCTGCCGCAGGAAAAGGACTTGAGGACGTTTCTGCGTGCAGCTGGTGTACTAAGCAACAAAAGCATGGATGTGACATAACACCAACCTGTAAAGGCATGGGTTTAAAAAAAAAAAAAAAAAAAAAAGGCTAGGGAAAGCAGTTTGTAAGTAACTGAAATACAGGACATGATGTAGCTTACCTGATTGAAGAGGAGTGGAATTTGGCTTCAAGAACAACTTTTCTTTTGATCAAAACCTATCCTTCAAAATCTGTTGGGTTTTTTTGGAGCTTTTGTTCCCACTGATCAACAGAAAACTTGAACACAGAGAGGTCCATGCGAGTAATTTTCTTTTAAAAAGGCAGAAAAGATCGTATGTTCTTGGTGTCTGTTTGCTACATGTAAACAAAATTATAGGTGTATGGATATCAAGCTAATTACAACACACTGATAACTTGTAGGACAGTTCAAGAGATCTGTCTGCCAGGTGTGTTTTCAACTAGGAAAATATTGCAGACATCTGTGAAGCAGTGATTCGTAATGATAGGTACTTGAAATAACAGCTTGTCACTGTATGTCTGCACAAAGCCTTTAGTTTTTGGTAGAGTTCCATAATTAAAAATGTTTTTAATTAAGCAGACTTTTTTGTGTTTGAAGGTTCTATTGAGGTGTCTTTTAAAATGAAAGTATTCTGTCCTCAGGAGATCCTAAAGCAACAGAGTCTACAGATGTTTGAGCTGGTCCAGAAGCATCCACCACACTGGCCTCCTTTCATACCTCCAACAAAGCCAGAAGTGACGACTACAGGAGCAGGTGCAGTACTGACCGAAAGTACTATTGTGCAGCAGAATGTTCCTCGTTAGCAAACGGAAGAATAACCACAGGTGGAATAACTACGCTTTCCGAAGCGTCAAGCAATCGCCACGTGATTAAATGCCTTATTCTTACAGAATATCAGACAGTTATCCAAACAGGCCACATGAAATTGCTAGCACAGCCATATCTATATCTTTTTTTTTTTTTTTAAATCTTACAAAATACTTTGAAGGACACATTCCAGAGAAGTGGGGTTTCTGGTGGTTTGTTTTGTTTTAAGTAAACAAAATCAGGCATGTCTTCAGATTCCAAATTATTTTTTAATTTTTTTTGCAGAACTCATTGAATCTACTGACAAGCTATTTGAATTGGAAGAAGAATTTGAAATCCTGAGTGTATGAGGAAAACTGTGGTGACCCTTCTGAGCATTGAACATACTGCTAATATTATTGCATTGACTTAAATCAAACAGCCATGTTAGCCCCAAAGTGCCTGAAACAACAGATAACAAACAGAGCACAAAAACCTAGTAGCATCCACAACTCCAGCAGTGACAGTTCCTTCTGTCAAAGAGCTTTCCCAGACGGAAAGGCAGTAAAAGCTCATCTTAGAAGAAGACCCTTAAAGGGAACTTCTTTCTTGTGTGTGTCTTTCCTGAAGACAAATGGACCTTTGAGATTAAGGCAACAATAAGTATATCAGTGGGCTGTATGTTTGGAGAAAGGGATAACCCAAAATGGTTATTTCTTGCTCTCATATAATGCAATAGTTTAGTTCTTGAAGCAAACCAGTCTTCAGTTAAGGAGGATGTTTACTTCTGTTCCCTCCTGTGGGCTGCATCGTAGAAAAAATACATTGTCTTGTTTAAAAGATCGACTGGATCAGAAGAAAATTGTTTCCTTGTTAAATATTTTAACATGTATTTGAGCAACCACACTTTATTACAAAAATGTTTCTGTAAAAGGAACTATGTCTAATGTATACGTTTTGCAATAGCCTTCCTGTTTCTGGGAAACCTCAAGGGGAACAGGAGACTCAAATAGTTGATAGACATCACAACCACTCTTATAGTTAGGATATATTTCACCTTGACCTTAAAATTCAAATCATTAAAACTTAGGCTGACTTTTCTCTTGGAGCTAAAATGAGTCAAAGGTGGTTTAACTGTACCTTATTTATTTTAAAAAAGATTTACACGTGTTTCTCTGTTACAGCACTTTATCTGTGCATCTAATAAATTTCTTAAGCTTTTCATAGGTTGTATGCTGCTATATTTTGTTAATTTGTTTGTGTGAACTAAATGTAAACCAGGTTATCTTAAAACTTAATATATAGGCATATGCACATTACTTAATTGTTGGGTTTTGACTTGTTGCCTTTTGAAATCTGTTTTGGTAAAAGTGCCTTAATTCTACAGGTTTATCAGAACAGCCTGTGCGGTTTTAATTTCTAAGGCAGAGTATCTCTCTAGCAGCCATAAGAAAACCAGCCCAGAGTAATTAAAGGCAAAGGTCTCTTAATCCATGATAAAGTTCCTGGTTTACTATCAGACAGTCCCCGTTACGGTCATTTTGTCATGGTAGTGTAATGGACATGAATCGCACAGTTTCATCTTCACCAATAAATGACAACATGGAGAAATACTGAATGCTGTCTCCTCTCACTTGCACTTCTTGATCAAGACCAAGAAAATAGTTAACCAGGTTACATTTCATCGTGTTTGCCTTCAATGTTTATTAACCACAGTTTGGAAACTGTACACTTAGAAGAAATACCATTTTCTTCCCCTCTTCATGGATTAGCTGCATGGTTTTTTTTAAAACAAAGCATTACTTCTTAATTGATACGTTAACTTACTGTTCATGTAACAGCAATTGTAGCCCTCTCCTCCCCACAGACAAAAATGAAAATGAAGCATGAAGTACTTGCTCTGAAATGCTTAGTCTTGAGTAGTAACTGCTAAAAAATAAAAAAAATCCAGGAAGCACCCAAGTTAAAGAATAAAATAATTACAAAAAAAAAAATCCATCAGTGCAGTACAGCATACTTACTCCCCACATAGCTCTTAGCTGTTACGTAAACACTCTTCAGAGGGGAGGTCTGGGCCCCGCAGACCTCTTGACGAAGTATTCTTGGGGGGGGGAGGGTAACCAGATTGATGAAAATGGGGCCAATGGGAGAGGGGCCGGTGATTGGAATTCCCACCCCGTGCACCTGACCGAGAACGGCTTGTGTGGAAAAAGGCTGGGCTGTTGAACTCAACAGAAGTTTTGCCATCGACAGCCATGGAGCCCGGTTACTGCAATAGAAGCAGTTCCCTAAAGTAGTGGTGCTTAAAATGCATACGGCTCTCATCCTGGATAAAAAAAATGAATCATACTTGCATGTGTTCATGTTCAAAAATAAAACCAAGTCCCTGTAGATACAATACCTGATTGACACCCCTTTTCATAGCACCATGGGAGCCCAGCGGCTGAAAAATGCATTGCCGTTTGCCAGTTACTTGCACGAATTTTCGAAAAGCAGTGACCTTCACTGTGTGCGCACAGTGTTTTAAAGTGGCATTTGCATAACCCAAGATGTAAACACAGTATGATCTGTCTGTGCTAGGACAGCTAAGAAGTAGATTGGATATTCTGCGTAAAAGGATTGCCGCTCAGGAGTGTTAAAATGCCTTAAAGATACTTGCAAAATACTGCCAAAGCAGTTGCTGATCTTTCACAATCAGGAATAAGTTAAATGAAAGACTAATTGTTCTTCACAAATTCCCCACACACCTCCAGTGTGGTTCAACACTAGAACATGCAGAGCTCTCTGACCCCAATCTAGGAAGATAGTATTATATTATGCACGTAAATAATCATTAAAGGTAAAAATATTATCTGCTTAAAAGTAAGCATGTTCTTAAGTACTTTGCTGGATAGAGCTAGAGCCCTAGAACCTAGTATAGAAATAGTACTTTGAAATAATGTCTCAGTCTTGCGTCAATAATAATTTTCTGAACAATTTTGTCTTAAAGGTTTTTAAGCCAAGGTGATAGTGTATTTGCAAGGCACTTCTTTCAAATGTCCTGGAATGTCAATGTATAAGAATTTTATATGCTTCACTCTAGAGGTTGATAATGATAACTTTAGCCCAACTAAATGAATTCATTATATATATATTAGCACACCTTTTTCACGGCTTTCCCTCCACATATGCAAGGATAATACAATTAGTGGCACTTCTCTTTAATTATGCCCTGAAGGAAAGTGTGACTAGTTAACAGTGCATACGCTAGAAATACAGTTTTTTAAACTAGCAGAAATAAAGCCCAGAGGAAAAAGTATACAACACGTTGCGCCTGTAAAAGTAAAAAAATGTACATCCCGTAACTGCTAAATTCTGCGTTTGCATAAGCCTGCGTGCTATCTAGTAAAGCCTCTACTTTCCAGATACACACAGCTTGAATAATTGCAAAACAAGTGTGCCAAGGCTACCTCAGAAAGGAAATTTTTGTTCCCAGTATTGAAATGTTGCTGGTGGCTGCACATCATTAAACTGCAAGAAGATAAGCACAGACCTTGAAGCAGACATTTTACGTGGAATATATTTCGACAGAAAGCTATGGAAAATACTAGAGGTGTTTTGGATTCATCTTCACATTGAAAATTGCATTTTTCACTGGGGTAGCTCTTTAAAGTCAACCGTGGGCGAGAGTCTGGGTTAGAATTGATTACCTGTCACCGGAGGAAAGAACGTCCCATCTGTTTAATAAGCAAAGCAAAACAAATTAATCTTTGAGTCTTGCTAAGGAAGTCAGTTATCAACCATTAATGCTTAGTGTTTCTAAGTCACCTACAAGACACTGATAAATTTTAGCTAGCTCTGTATTTCACAGGAGAATGAGTCTTCATTCCCTTACACGAGACCAAATACTGTTTGCAAAGATATTAATAAAGCATAACTTTTGAAAAGTCTCTCTTGTTGATGATTGGCATGTGCCTCGGACAGAGGAGTGGTGTAATGTGAGACATCAGTTACTCTTCGGTCTGAATAAGGAACTCGCAGAGACTTTCTGAGGTAGCCATAACTGAGGGGAAAAAAACCCACTGAAGTAAAAGCATAGCACCATGTTCCATAAAAAAGGTTTCAGAGCACTGGTCTTGCCTTCCTCTGTGTGCAGTCAAACTCCTGGACTTGACACTCGATTTTTGTAGAATTCTGGCCATCCTGATTCACCCATTAACCACACACAAAACAGGTTTATGAATTTATCCTTCTTCACATGAGCGATGGCTGGTCTTAGGTAACAAAGACTGTTAATGTTATTGCATTTTTGTTACTACAAGTTCTTCATGCACACTTGGCAACGGCTGACCCTTGTTCGAAGCTGTCCTGCTTTCAGAGTTTCTGAAGGAGGAGTGCTGACAAACTGCTGCGACTGTTCAACGGTCGTCAGCCAGAAGCTGTATTTGTTTGCAAAGTAATGGCATGTTCCCCTAGCACCGTTGCATTCAATGAATGGAGTGGCACGGAAATCCTCCAGGCAAGAACCAGGTGAGACAAGGGACTGACCTCCACCTTCCGCACCAGCCGCAGTGTGCTGAAATAAAGATGTCAGTTTAAATGAGTTCAGAGGAACTGAATGGGAAGTAAACAGGGGAGTCCCCCAGTTCCATTGTTAAAAGGAGTAAAACAGGCAACCAAAATTATACCTTGGCTATATGTATCTGTCTTTTGAGTCAGGGCTAGAGGTGAAGAAGCAAAGGAATGTACTTCGGCTGAATATACAGGCCTGGTATAATGGAAAACCAGCTTTTCACTTGTAAGCTGGGAAAATTTGGGAACAATAATGCTGACTTCATATTTTTCTAACAATCTTACACTAATGAGCGTCTAGGCGAGTGCAACGGAAAACATTCTACTTTTTCCACTGAGAGAGGGGATGAAGACAATGCTGTAGCTTAATTAGCATTTCCACATTTAAAGGTTTGAAGAACAAAGAACACCTGTGGCATTACAGAACTACTGCATCAATGTTACTACTGAACTCGAGCAGTACAAGTGAGGCGGCCAGCTAAACAGGAACAAACTCAGAAAGCCTACAGCGGGCCAGCCGATAAAGAAGAAATGCACTAGGGCAAGAAGCTACAGGGCTCTAGTTTCCTGTAAGCAACTCATAGAATACCGTTTCAGTCACCTAATCAAAGAGGAGATCTAGAAATGTTTAAAGCTGCCTTTGCATTAGCAATAGTATCCTTACCATAAGGAAGGAGTATCCTATCCACAGGCTGCGCCAACCAAGGGGACACTGTGGGATGGTGATGTCCTGGCTGTGCACAGCCACAGCCTGGGAAGGGGCTTCACATACTGAACAACGACTGATGTACTGTGGGATCTGAACACTGTCCACTGGCATCATGGGGATAGGAGCAGTGGTGGAGAGCCAGTAGGACTTGTCATTTCGGCTGGCGTAGTAGCACACTTCATTGATGTTGCAGTAAATAAAAGGCATGGTGCTGAAGCGAGGCAAACATGAGCCAGCAAAACCTGGAAAAATTGGAGAAGTGGTCATACCAAGCATCTGCAAAACGCTCCAACTCATACACACCAGACATGAGTGGCGGAGGATGGCACAAGTGACACTGCTCCCAGTACAAATTCTGGCCAAGCAGACTTCCACCGCCTCTACTACAACCCCCTACGGTACCAACGAAGATGGCTCATTTGAAACGGGATTTTGGCCTACATTGTTTGTGCCGGAGGGAATTCTGTCAACTCACCAAGATCCTGGTTGTGTGACTTTTCCTGCCCCTCCACGTACAATAAGCTGTAGCCGTCCCAGAGCTTATTCATTCCTACGGGACAAGGCGGGATTTGGTCTGACTGACTGTGCTTCACTAAAGTGTATCCAACGCCCACGCTCCGACCAGGCATTCCCGGCAAACCAAGTGAGCCCGGCTTTCCAGCAACACCTAGAAGACAGAAAAGGAGTCACTATTACTCATAGGCAGTGTGGACATCAGCTGGTTCTATTCCTGATTTTGACATTGCTGCCATTGTGTTTATGTCAGTCACGTACAATAAGGAGCCCAAGTTTTGATGGTTGTTATACGAATAACTAGACCGATCAGTTCCAAAAGCAGCCATTTCACCCTAGCACCCACCCATTCCCTACCTCATTTAATTTTCTTTCTTTGCCCAGCAACTCTGGTGCCAATGTGTTAGCACATATCTCACAGTACAATAATTGTGAGGATCTTAAAGCACCAACCAAAGTCTAATAAATTAATTTTTGCTATAGTGCTCTTCATTATGATATTCCTTTGACACAGAAAGGCCAAAAGTTGTACAACAAATGTGTGGCAGAATCCAAACCTTCTCTCTCTCACTGTGCCTTTCCTCTGCTATCCAACCCTCACAGCTGTGTTCACTGTGAATACCATTTCACTTGTCTAGACCTTCAAAATGACGCCCACATCCACAAAACATTAAAACCAAAAGATGTTCAGACTTGTACCTAGGGAAACACCAACAGTGACAGACAACAATGACATGTGACATAATCTTTCTCACTGAAGACTAAAGTTACTTCAGTGGAGATGTAAGACACAAGATTGTGTACATTCCCAGGTCTTCCTGAGGTAACTGGGTGTTGGGGAGGGTCTTTGCAGAACCTGTAGGCAAACAGAATTCTACTAATTGCTTCTTTCTGATCTCTGCTCGCCAAATCATAAAATTACCTTCAAATCCTTGTGGTCCTGGGGCACCCAAAGGTCCTGGATCCCCAACTATGCCAGGCGATCCAGGTAAACCATCACGTCCTTTCAAACCAGATCTTCCTGGCAGACCTTTTGTACCTGAGATTAAAACCAATTATTACTATCATTATTTCCTCATACTAATGCCTTCACTCACACAGTCATATTCCAGAAGAGAAATACGTTGTCAGCAGCCATGCTGAGAGTTCACTCTTCAACAGCTGTGGTTACAAACAACAAACTCCATACAGGGATTCCACATGATCTGATTGTCTGTTAAAGGATCAAGATGTGCAGCTGAACATTACACAAGGCTGAAAATGCAGCACTGAGATCTGGGATAAACTACTGATTTTAGTCTGAAGCCACATCGGACCTAAGACTCAGGTTTCGAATTGATGGCTGTGGAAGTCTGTGAACTCTTCTCATCCCTGTCTCGCAAGATTCCTGCCACTGTGAAATCAAGAATCCTCTGGCATAATGGCCCAGCTGTTGTTAGCTGAAGAAAGTTGAGCTACCTTGCTGAAATTTTGCTTAAGACATGAAGTCACTTCTTTTGCTTAATTTCACCCTTTTTACAAACCAGAAAATTGGCCTTGATGTTCAGCCTAAATATTATGTAAAATTAGAGCCATTGACTTGGACTAAACTCACCTTTCCCCTCCTCCACCTGATACTCAATGATGAGCATCTGACTGACAAATCTTGAAAAAGTCTCAGGGCAGTGAAGGGTGCTCAAAATATAAAGGCTTAGAATTTAGTGGGATGTAAGAGGAGGTGCATGCCTATGGACCTTTAGAATCCATTCAGAAAATAGTATAAAGAGACAGAAGGCATTATGCAATTGCACAGAGCTAGATACCTAGCATGTGATCACTAATGCAGAAGGTTAACATTAGTGTAAAGAAACATGTGACTGGGAAACAGATGGGTGTACATTTGCACAACTTTCGTAAAGATTAAGCACTAAAAATAGTATAAATAGGGGTAATTTCCCAATGAACTTCTCTCTTTCCACTGCTCTGCAGCGTCTGTAATCTGATTGCCTGACCAGCATTAATAAAGCCTCTCTCAGCTTTTACTACCTGCACATTTATTCACTTTAGGAACTGACAACAGGAAGGCAGGAACTAACACAGCTCCATTCATGGCAATGGGGTTGAGGATAACATCTAGGAGGAAGGACGGGTGCTAAGTGATGTTCCTGCTCTAGGAGTTTTCATGAATAAAAGAGAATACTAACAATTAACAATTGCCTAAATGGCAGTGCTGAGAAAGGAATCCTGGGGACTTGCTGGGCCTAGGAGAGCCAACCGGTACAGGACCTACCCAAGTTGCTTTGCCAAACAATATGAACCACAGTGGTGCAGGTTGAAGTTCCCAGCACTTCTCAAGTTACAGTATTTCATTGACAATTCCAATAATTCTCAGTGGTGAATCATTTTCATGACTACTCCACCTGCTAGTGCCAAAGCTGCTATCATATCAGCTGCATCACAGGCTGCTGCACCTAATTCTGGAAACCGTATTAAAAAACACTATAAAAGTGCATGAACAGAATTTATCAAATACATTCTAATAATAATAAAACATGATATGTGTATGCATTTTGCTGGAATTATTTCCTTTATTAGAAAAACCTGTAAACCTTCCTAATGCATTTGAGAAAGTAGTGTTGCTCTTCCAGAAGGCCAGCATTTCAGTGATCTGAGTGTACTTTTTACCTGGTTTTCCAGTTGGGCCCTGGAATCCAGGATCTCCATCAAAGCCAGGGACACCATCAATTCCTGGCAGACCAGGTAAGCCTGCAGGGGCTGTGACTTCTTCTGGCTGTGGGGTTATACCTGGAGCCCCTTGTCGGCCAGGGAGACCTGTACACGGTGCAAATGACAGTGTAAGTACCCCACAAAAATTTCACAGTTTTGATGATAATACCGACACAAAGGAGAAGTACGCTGAATTAAGACTGCCTTAGTACATCAGCACTGGGTATCTTTGTAAAAAGCGGTATGTCAAGCTCCTTCTACTTTATTTCAGGCTCTAAGAAACAGAGAGTCGCCCAGATAGGCCCATTAAGGGAGCTCTGAAATTTTCCCCAGCCCAAACCATGTGCAGTAAAGTTCAGCTTTTCAAATTCTCCACCACTCACCTCGATGGCCCATTTCACCTTTCAGCCCAGGGTAACCAGGATCCCCCGGAGGCCCATCTTTACCTGGCATCCCCATAAAGCCAGGCTCACCTCTTATACCTGCAAAGATACACAGCTGAAGACCTCAGGGGCTAAGCATAGGATCCTGATTCTGACCCACAGCTGAGGCACTGAGAAACACACAGACGGCAGCAATAGCAATAGCATTTCAGTTCTGAGATGGAGGGGACCATGAACCTTAAGGAACTCTGTGCCTGCTCTGATGTCCAGAATGGCTGCAGAGCCTCAAAACAAGAATTTCCACTGCTACATAATCACACTTTATTGAAAGTATTCTTCCCCTTCCTTGGGTAGCCCAGGGAAAGTGTTTGGGGAGTACATATCTTTTCTATTTGGAATCCATGTCTATGCACAGCACAGAGGCATGGGAATCTGCCAGCCTACAAAGACAACATCCAGTTCTTCACCTGGCAATGGTTCTCTACCCTTTCGTGGCTTTTGAACTGTGTGGTTTCTTTGAAACCTTGCTACTAGAGTTCCTGTTGGCAGCTGCCCTCTAGTCTCCTTTGGCAGAGACCAAAGAGAGAGCGGCCTGCTCCCTGCCTTAGCCCAGAACAAGATCTCTTAACTCCTTCAAATCCTCTCAGCCTCTTATGGAGACCTAAATCCACCACACTATGCCTCTGAGCATACACGATAGGTGGGATGAAACAGCATCTCCAGTCTTTGCCTCGACAGCAAATGCAAGTGGGTAACTGTAGTTGACAAGCACAGCACCATTGCATGTGGACATCATCTACTCAGAAAAAAACCAAAGAGAAGGGAATAAAAACCAGTAAAGACACACTGAAGAGTGCCTGGAGCTGGCCTCACTGTGCTGCTTTTGGAGTCAGTAGGTAAAACCTGCATGGGCCAGAAGGGAAGACTTGGACAACAAACTCAGCTGTGCTTACACCTGAATAAGGATTCGTTTCAAAGCGGTCATACTAACCACACGATAGCCGTTCATACTGTCAAGGTGACAGCTGCCAAGCCAGACCCAGACCCTTTCAGGACAAGACTACCTTTGAATCCAGATGCTCCAGGGAGTCCAATTGGACCAGTGGGTCCCACGTCACCCTTAATGCCTTGCAAGCCAGGAACACCAGGGAAACCTGGATTGCCTGTGTCACCTTGGTCAGAAGCTGGGCCAGGGGGCCCTCGTGATCCTGGAGGACCTGGAAGACCTAGAGACAACAGGGGTAATTAGCACAATCTGCTTCTCAGGCAAAGTAAATGCTGCAGCTATCCCCAGCATGTGTTTCTAGAAGACAGTCACTGTTTGGGTGTCTATATTTCCAGGGGTATCCTCCTCCCAAAGAAAAAGAACCAGACCCTACCTGCTTATATCCACTTAGGTCTCTGTCCTGGTTTCGGCTGGGATAGAGTTAATTTTCTTTCTAGTAGCTGGTATAGTGTTATGGTTTCGATTCAGTATGAGAAGAACGTTGATAACACTGATGTTTTCAGTTGTTGCTAAGTAGTGCTTAGTCTAAAGTCAAGGATTTGTCAGCTTCTGATGCCCAGCCAGCAAGAAGGCTGGAGGGGCACAAGGAGTTGGGAGGGGACACAGCCAGGACAGTCTATCCAAACTGGCTAAAGGGATATTCCATACCATGTGACATCACATCCAGTATATAAACTGGGGGGAGTTGGCCGGGGGCATGGGAAGCAGATCACTGCTCAGGAAATAACTGGACATCGGTCGGCAAGTGGTGAACAATTGTACTGTGCATCACTTGGGTTTGCATATTCCAATTCTTTTATTATTATTACTGTCATTTTATTATTATTATTATAATTATTATTATTTTCTTCCTTTCCTTTCTATTAAACTTTTCTTATGTCAACCCACGAGTTTTACCTTTTTTTTCCGATTCTCTCCCCCCTCCCACTGGGTTGGGGGGAAGTGAGTGAGCGGCTGTGTGGTACTTCGTTGCTGGCTGGGGTTAAACCACGACAGTCTCATAAATTTTTAAATTCTTTTAACCACAGTAATTTAGCTTCAGATTCTGGGCCTGAGCATGGCCCTTGGCCCACCTGGTAGCTAGTCTGGTGACTCAGACATTCCCTAGGAGAATGAGAGCAGTAGCCTCAAATCCTTGGCCAGGGAAAGGCCTAGAGTCTCAGCCTCTCTGGCAAGGCTGTGAGGTATTGAATGGGTACCAATGCCATCATGACAAATCTTTCAAACTATGCTCGCTGTTGACCCTATGGCAAGTGCCTCTTAAGTAGCAACGAAGCTTTGCTGTCTCCCAGCTCACACAGGTTACTTCTAAACTTTACACAGAGCCTCTGATTACAGCTGTGGAAACCACAGTCCAAAATGGAGATGATGTCCAAATTTAGACATACTATGCTGGACTTAAGTACCTACTTTAGTGCCTGAGTCTCTCTTCAGTACCACAATAGGTGAAATGAGTATGGACTAGAGAGCTTTAATAACAGGCTAAATCAAATCAGGATTCAATAGCAGGAATTGAAAACAGATCTCCTTGTTCTCGATCCCTGTTCTAAACCCCAGGTTATTAAAGTGACACTACTCATCTATGACATTTCCCCCCAGAGGTCTTCAAAGGAAGCACATAAAGAAACAGAAATCCCATTAGCTAGTCCACTCTCCTTAAGAAGCCTCTCTTCATACCTGAACTCCCATCGGTTCCTGGATGGCCAGCATCCCCAGGTCTCCCACGTATATCAGAAGGAAGAGAAGCTCCAGGTGTTCCTGGCAAGCCAGGCAGTCCCACAGGACCAGGGGGACCTAGAATAAGAAATAAAAAGTGAGAGAGTGTACCCAAAGCTCTGCAATGATCTTCACCGACATGGACAGTAGTGGCTAAGTAGCATTTATATTGAGGAGAGCAGAGAGATGTCACTACATGAGGGGAAAAATTACATATTCTGCTGTTCAGGAGAGGTACAGACACTGTAAGAACTGTGTAACCAACTGTTTCTCAAATATATAGGCACATCACAGATTTAACATTTACCTGTCAAACTACTAACCACCTTTGTGGCTTCAGAAGTTCTCTTTGGGAATTTTGCTGACCATACAACCCATTAACCTGAGCTGCAATACATCCTACTGGGCTGCCAGAACATCAATATTTACCCATGTCTCCTGATGAGCCTTTTGGTCCAGGGAATCCTAGAGCTCCTCTACCCAAGCCTGGAGAACCTTCTTCACCCTTTGGACCTGGGAGACCTGCAGGGCCTTTCAGTCCAGCTTCACTTGGACCTGATTAAACACAGTTAACAAAGATAAGAGAGCCTATTCAAATTGCTTAATAGCAGTTAAATTATTACACAAACTGAGTTGTAATAAAAAATTAGCCATTTACTAGTCTCTCTGCTGTTTTCAGTAGAGCAACAGAAAGAGATTTGGTGCCTCATGTGCTACTCTGGTGGTGCGGAGTGAATTTAAACAATCTGCAAGATGCTGAGAGAGAAGCATATGACTACAAGCTCTTGCACAAGGATCTGAACATAGCACTTCTGTGACAGGATTTGCCTGCCAGTCTGTATGCTGTCTCTCAAGAGAACGCAACACGGACTCAAGCTTCTAGTCTTCAAATAATCTACTGGGCTTCATGCTCCAACATGGAGAGATCAGTTTGCACAGACTACTGCAGAAGACACACTGAGGCACAAGTGGTGCAGGGCAGAGGCTCCCAGGAAGAGCTGCAGGGAGATGTTCAGCATGTCACTCTGGTAAGAGTAAATACTAGGCAGTTCGCTCAGACATGAAAATTGTGGAGGATCTATATGCTGTAAACCATTACCTTCCAACAGAGAATGTTTTAAACAAAGAAAACACAGGTATCACTCGAGTTGTACACATCGAGACTGTTTGTCCGTTTTCATGCATAAAATGTCTGCCACAAATTTTAAGTGCTGCTTTACAAGATGACTGTAACTAAACAAGTCTCTTTGGTAAGGTCTTTCTCCATCTCTTTACATTTAGTAAAACTTTTTGCAAAACAGAACCACATTCTATTTCATACTGCTAAAAATATGAAAAAATCCTTCAGAAGCTTCCCAAAAGCAGAATCCAGAATCTAATCAAAGAAACCAGCTTCTGATTTTACTGATGCCTTTCTTGAGCTCCATATAATGGAGGGCTATGGAAAGCAGTAAGGAAACATGCTATCGCTAAGGAAACATGCTATCGCTAAGCCCACCTCAAAGCAAACTTTTGGTGTTGCCCTGCTAAAATCAAGCACCTATTAGAAATGGAAGAGTTTTATGATTTCATTCCATCAACTTTCCAGCAGTGACATAGTCCTTTCTTGAGCTCAAGGAGAACCATCAACAGAAAAGCCTATTCACTCAGCATCCTATTCCTACTGGCATTAAAGAAGAATTTGTTCATGCACATTCAGTATCCTGAGGTTTTTCTTCAGGATATAATTAAATCCAGAACTGGGTGAAATAGGGGAATTTTGTGTGGAAGACTGCTCTCGTGATGGACCAGTGTATGCATTTCCCCAGCTATGACACTTCTACTACACATTTCCTTTACCTGGTGTTCCAGGAGACCCTTTTGTGCCTGGCAAGCCATTCAGACCATTTAAACCCGGGAATCCATGAAACCCTGAAGAGACATTTGGAACACATAAGTGAGCAAATAAGCAAATGATCTAGTTAGGTGGGAATGCATAAGATGTTTCATGGAGACTACAACATGTATGAAAAACCTGACACGGAGGGGAATACGGTATGTCTTCCTTCTCACAAGCCCCCTTCATGGAAACTCTTCCCACTGCTCTCACTGGTTTTACCCTCAGTGAACACCCATCAGTGATCCAAATCAAGTGAGAGCCTCTCCCTTTCCAACCACTCCTCTGCTCATTTCTAGCAGCTGGTGCCTGTATGACCATTGCCAAGAAATGAGCTGATTTCCCATGCACAGCTGGCCCACACATAAGACTGCTGCCTGCCTGCTGTGATATACGTGGCTGAAACACTGGTTTTCTGGCCCAGTTTCTCACACCATGTGCAGGGCTCCAGATATACCTTTTGGTCCTGCTGTTCCACGAGCTCCAGGGAATCCAACAGGTCCTGGCTGCCCTGGAGGTCCTGATGGCCCAGGGATGCCTCTCAGCCCAGCATTTCCAGGGATTCCTAAAAACAAGCAGAAAAATGTCCCTGTACACATCCAGGATGGAACAGCTCACAGCTCCACCTTACAGCTTCCGTTCCTGCACTTAACTTGTAAGATGGGTAAACAAACTACTATTTAGATAAAGCAAAACCAGATCCAAATCTCTCCTCACTACCACTACTAGCATAGCACTTATCAAGCTATTTATTTGATAGCTGCTTCTTCTTCTTCTTTTTTTTTTTTTTAAACCATAGCAGTGATATTCTTCATCATCCACCAAGTGACACACTGGATCAGTTCACATACTGAAAAACTAATTAAAGTGTTTTTCAAATAAAATATTTCAATAACAACTTTCACTGTTCTCCCATCTTTTATCTTGATAACAATTTGAGAATCTACCTGGTAGTACACCACTACCCAAAGACACTTGTAGCCATCGTTCTGGGTACGTTTGGTTTTAGAGAGGGAACAGACAGAAGCGTTGCCATGGAAGATTTTAGAGCAGCCTTGCCCATAAGCAGCTGCAAAGAAGCTGCTACTGCTTGTATCTAACTGAGGTCTTCCCTATTTGTTAAAAGATTTCCTTTAGGTTTCCATCGTACAGGACTCAACACATGGTTGACCCACAGGACTGGTCACGGCAGGACAAGGTAGACTTTGACTTACACTAGTGTCAAAGAAAATTCCCACTTCTTGTCAACCTTCTTGTTTAAGCCCCAGCTGAGACAGGCCAACCAGGGCTGAGGAAACAATAAGGTGAGGTTGTTCCACAGTCACACCATGAACTGCAGAACTTAGATGCCTAGTCCAGTACCTGCTGGTCCTTCTTGGCCAAGATCTCCTGGGCTGCCTTTGAGTCCATTCACCCCAGTGTTTCCTGGGTAGCCTGGTTCACCCTTGAGTCCTTCTCTCCCTCTCTCTCCTGAAAGGGTAAAAACAGACAGCATGCTAGAGCACAAGTCAAAGTGGAGAAAGGCATGAAGAGAATGAGAAACACATTACGTTGAGGCTGCAGCACTTGGGTCTGCTTAGCCATGGTCTGGGCCCTGGACTGGACTCCCTCGGTGCCAAATACCAGTGTAAGTTCACAAGTTCCTCCTCAAGAACTGAAGTGGGACCCAGCACTAGAATTGGGCTGTTCTCAGACATGTTCATTATCATCCAGATTTGTGCCCCACCTGGATTCCAGACTCCTCAAATCTCACTTCCAGGAGGGGACTAAATTATTTAAATGTATAGATTACAAAAAAAGCCAAATTGGGCAATGATATCCTGTTTAATCTCTAAATTTTTGCGTTCTTGAAGTGGGCAATCAAGGGCTACTTTACCTGGGAACCCTGGGTCCCCTCGCTCTCCTTTTGTTCCAGCAGTGCCAGGAATGCCAACAGACTCTCCCTGGTCACCTGGAAAAGAAAGACAAGGTGGGGAGGCCATTCCCTAATTGACTGTGGGAAGCAGTTTTCAGGGCTGCTTAATAGCCTTGTTTATGAAAATAAACCTTGCCTATACTTCAAACCCATGGAACAAACAAAAACAATAGTGACGTACCTGAGTTTGAAAATGCTTATAAACAGCAATGGATGCAAATTCACTCATGCAAATGCATAAGACAAACATTTATGGGTAATTCCACAACATCCTGCCCTTTATAGTTTTGACAGAAGGAGATGAGAGAGAAGGGTGCCTCTAGTACTGTGCAACATGCTTTGCACAGTGCTGTGGCCAAACTTTCAAAGCACCATAAAGTATTTAGGCATTTGGCTTGGGACAGGTCTCATCTGAAGGAAGCCCCTTACAAGGGGACATGTACTTCAGAGCCAGTCACTGGAGAGCAACAGACACTTCTAGAACACTACTCATTCATTTTAGTCATGAATATTAGGACTGCATGTGCTGAAAGACCGTGTACACTATGAAAGATTCCTTACCCTTTGGACCAGGGAGGCCAATAGGTCCTGGGAATCCAAGTGTTCCTGTGATACCATCTGAACCCTGAAAAAAACCCCACCAAAATTAGCCTTTGCTTTTTATTCTTGCTGTTCCAAGTTTGGGTCATGTGGGATAACAGACCACAAAGACATAGTTAGAAATACTATCCAAGGTGTCATTCAATAGTATGAGCCAAACAAAAACAATCTGGAAGTTTTCTAAGGAAAAATCATGCCAGTTTCTGCTGCTTTGCTACAGAAGTACCAGTTAGAACACAGGATTTTCCTAAGAGCACTTAGAGAAGGTGAAGATACTTAAAAAGATATTTACCCTCTCTCCTGGCATTCCTGGAAATCCTATGATACCATGTGTACCCTTCTGTCCGGGCAGCCCAGGCTGTCCAGGTGGACCAAGGAAGCCTGGGTCACCATGAAGACCTCTCTCTTTGCTTGCTGACCCAATTGGACCAGGGAGACCAGGCTGTCCACGGCTTCCTGGGATTCCTTTATCACCTGGGTTATACAATGAAGTATAATTTCATTTCACAATACAGACATTCAGCTCGTTTGGGCCAATTGACCTGTTACCCAAAGCTCCCCTTAAAGAGGAAGAAGGGATGGCATTAGCTCTGGCAAACAGAGCTTCAAAGGAAAATTCTTTTCTCAAAATTCAGAACTGCCATATGCAAATCTTGCTAGAATGTGAATGGCAGAACAGAAAATAGTAATACTGCAGGCACTGTCAAAAGGACAGACCATACTCCACTGAGAATAAGCACAATTACTGAACAACTGATACTGGCAACTAACTACAATGTTGTGAAATACCTCTAGGTCCAGGGAATCCTCCAAGTCCAGCTAATCCAGGATCTCCTTTGTCTCCTTTGAATTGCAGTGCCTGTTCTGGAAGCCCAACAACAGGAAGACCAGGTGGACCTACATCACCTCTGTCACCTGAAGAAATAAGAAGTCAGAAAATCTTCTTGCAAAATAATCTAACAGAAAAAGGGTATAACACTAGAAGCTGGCAGACAAAAACAGAACTTCACTGTCTCCTGAAATTCATCAGTAAGGGCTCAGCATCTTTGGCAACCAGGCCAAAGTATTTTACAAGGAAGAAAAGAACACAGTATTTAGAAGAAAACATTAAATATGAAGACATCCCAGAAGGGCCTCCTAAGTCCCTCTGCTGCACAGCCAGCAAAAGCCTTTCAGCTGTTTCTCACCTTTTTGACCTTGGAGTCCCACAGCTCCAGGGTTCCCTTTTCCTCCAGCTGTGCCAGGAGTTCCTTTAAACCCATTCACCCCAGGGACACCAGGCAGGCCTGGCATGCCAGGGAAACCAAGCAGACCAGAAGACCCTTTCTCGCCTGTATAGAAAAGTTGAGAAATAGAAAGGGAAAATTAGTCTCTTCTGGTACCCTGCATACCCACCTAGCTGGTAGAGGCAGCATGGGTCTGGCCAATCACCCAAATCTGGGTAGTAAAACTTCATGGCACAAGCACAGCACAGCCACTTCTCTTACAGGTCTCTATTCATGATACTTTCAACCAGCACTTTTCAGTTCACCTTTGAGAGCCTGGTCCTGCTTCCACTGGAGAGCAAAACCCCATCAATTTCCAAGAGAGCAACATGCAGTTATGTAGCTCTATTGCTCTCTGCCTAAAATAACACAGAATTCTCCAAGTAACCAACTATTGTACTGGTGCTTAATGACCACACAGATTGTTAATTTTTACTTCCTATTTGGTTTGTGCTTCATTCTCACCCTTCTATAAATTTCATTCGCTGTTCCTCATTACTTCAATTTTCCTGTCTGTCTATCTTGATTTACACGATCCTTTGTCCATAAGGGCCCAAGTCCTTTAAGATGGATCTCCTTATGACCATGAGTTGATAATTAAACCCATCATTCGGAATTCATAACTCAGCAGCAAAACAAATGCATTCCAGCACTAGTTGGGCATTCATTCTCTTCTGACAAGTTGGGCCTAAAAACAGTATTAACAAGGTTATTTTGGGGGGGTGGTGCAGTAATCTCAGGCTATTCCCCTAGTGAAACACATACCTTTTGGCCCAGAGAAACCTGGACGTCCATCTTGACCAAAAGGCCCAGGTGGCCCTAAGAATCCTCTTTCCCCAGGAGATCCTGGAGCACCATCAAGACCTGGGAAGCCTTTCATACCAGCAGGGCCTTGTGGACCTACATCCCCAGTCAAGCCTTTGACTCCAGGAAGTCCTGAATCAATACAAGAAAGAACTTAATAGATTATGCCACACAAACACTAGGACAATTTGTGGACAGCTTCCCAAACTCTTTAAACACAGCATTGTTTTTAATGTGACAAATGGACCATATGGCACATGCAGCCTACTAGAAGGCATAAAGCTTAGAGTTGCAAAAGCATTAGTCATCTAATAATAAAATACCTATGAAGAGGGTTACTGCCTACATCACTACACAACTGGCAAGAGTGAAACCCCTTATGATGTGTCCATTTTTGTCTTCTTTACCAGACACTAAACTGTAGCGCACCAGTCTTACCTTTATCGTCAAGGCAGCCAAACCAGAATGGCGAGCATCATTACAGTCAGCTTCTACTACCTATGCTGTCCCCTGGGTGGACCAGAGATCAATTGGAGAGGCTTGTTCTTACAAGTTTCTTTTCCACCTTGGTAGTTAAAGTGTTACTTCTCAAGAGCAAATTCCTCACTAAGGGAACAAGCTTCTGATTGTGCTGTCACAAAACCAACATCATATGCACTGTTTTGCCTCTAATGTTTCAGAATGTTTCTAGCTGAAGCTTTGTAATGGTTTACAATTACAAATAAAGGCTCAAACCATTGAAAACAGAATGCTCAGATCCAAAGGGGGGAAAAGAAGAAAAAATGAGGTGGCTTCTGAAAAATGGCATTTGCAGCAGTAGCACTGAATATATGGGCTTTGTTATACTCGGGGCTTAAATGTTTTAAGCTACAACCCAGTATTTTTTAAAGCAGAAGATGAAATGGCTGCTCTATTTAAGAAGACAAAGAAATCACACACACTTAAAATCTGTGTATATTAAGGATTTCCTTATAGGTTTCAGGCTTTGTTATTGTCTGAGCATTCTCACTACAATGGTTCTTTGCCTTCTGGTTTGATTAGCAATAATAAGGGGTATCACCTATAGTCAATGCAATTCTTGTAGCATTAAAAGCTAGGTTGTTAGTCCATGAGCTTTTATGCTACACTGCATTTTCTCACCTTGACAGCCTATGTGAAGAACCCATAACCAAACAGTGTGACATCAGAAATGGAGAGTTGATGATAAATGGAATAGAAACATGGTGAAGGAAAAAACAGACAAAATATATAAACAGAAAGAACAAGGGTACAAAAGAACTTAATGATTCAGAGAGACTACAGCTGCAAAAAACTTAATCATTTGGAGCTTATCATCCTAGCAATGGGAGGTTTTTAAAAACAGTTAAAGGAAGGTCATATATGGCATACAGTCCAAAAATGTAAAACAATAGAAAGGCAGAAGCAATGTTAATGTCAAAATAAAAAAACCTTTAAAACTCTGTGATTTCCATCTCAAATTACGTTACTGCTTTCATTCATCTGTTGTGACTGTGCTCCAGCACTGTCATTCTGCATGTCAGATCAGACGAGTTATGTCATAGACCATTATCTACAAACTCCCAGGTCCCTCTTTGCTGGGTTCTCAAGTCTTGCATATACTGTTATCATGGAACACTTTAGTCAGTGCAGATTGAGAGATACTGCTGTACTCAAGTGGTGGGTTTTTTTCTCCTTAAAGTGAAGGGTAATAAATTTCTCTTCTGCCCCAGTGAAGAGAAAGAGAAGACTTAAGCGCTTGTTCTGAGAAAGCCAGCAATTTCTCAATCTATCAAAGTCACATTTCAAGCAACCTTATACATTAGAAAGTAATTGTCATGAAAATGGGAAGTGAAGATTAGTTAATGATACAGCCAGCATGTAAGAGCAGAGATGTTAAAAATATCAAGACATTTAAGATGCTTTCTCCTATCTTTCTGCTGTACTTCTTACAGTCTTGGGCACCATTTCTAGGCAGGAGTTATCCAGCAGTCAGAGGCAAAAGGCTCAAATTCTGCACTCTGTTACCCCTAACCAGAGGTAGGAGCTCACTCCTAGCAAATGCGAACTCTCCCACACTTCCTCAACATTGCAGCATTCAGCTTAGCTACTTGTCTTCATTTGAAGACATTACATACCTGGTGCTCCTGTAAGGCCAACTGACCCCAAGGGTCCTGGTTTTCCCTTAATGCCAAAAGGACCTCCAGGACCAGGAGGTCCCCGCAATCCAGGGACACCCGAATATCCTGCGTTACCCTGTTCACCTTTAATACCTAGGAGGCCTGGTCTTCCATCTAACCCTGGGAACAGAGAAGTGAGATGTTACAGAACAAATAAAACAAAATTCATACTTTTAACTGAAAAGTGAGTTCTAATAAAAGCCTTTGAGTTGCATTAGATTCTAAGAGAAAACCAGCAAATCGCCACCACTTGTGAGCAGCTTAAAGGACTGCTAACACAGTATCTTAAAGAGATTGGAAAGAGGAAAGATTTTTGAATGGGAAACAGTTCGATATTCCCAGATACAAGCAGTATCAGCACTTACCTTTCGGTCCTGGAAATCCAAGATCACCTGTAAGCCCTTTATCACCTGGGAGTCCAGGGCGGCCACGCTCTCCCAGGGCTCCACTCTCAGCACCAAATACATCTCCAGGAGTTCCTTTTGTTCCAGCTAAGCCTGAAGCACCCATTTTCCCAGGCAAACCATCTGTTCCATCCAGTCCTGGAAGTCCCTGTGACCCTTGCTCTCCTCGAGGCCCAGGGAAGCCTTAAAGAGAAAAACAGTAAATGTCACTCAGCAGAAGTACAGAGTATCTGGTTCAAATTGGCATCTCTAACAAAATCAACATTTAAAAAATTTCCATGCAAGAAAAAGTTGTTTGGAAAGTTGCAGAATGTTTCAGTACTGAATTAGAAACAATTGGTGACAGAAAGTGATTTGTTTGAAACAGTTAAAATAGGCTTTCACACTATTTTTTTTTTTTTAAGAGTATATGGGAGCTGCAGCTAGTTGCAGCTTTACAAGCTTGGTTTCACTAGATGGCAGATTAGGCAAAAAGGACAAAAAAAGGTGGAAAATGGCCATTTCAGGCCACAGACAGGCAGTATCTCACTACCACCATCAACCACAAAAGCTCCAAAGATGTTATATTCATCACACCATTCTTACTCTGTCCTCTGGGTCAGACAACTTCTGGCACTGTGGGGCAGAAGACACTGGCAGCCTTGACACAAGAACGACTGGAAAGTACTCTCTTTGTACCAAGCAGACACTAAACTGCACTGCTGTGTGGATGTGTCACACTGCTCAGGGGTTATGTCATGAAATCAGTGACCCCATAAAGATGACATCCCCCTTTAAAGTAGTGAAAGTATTAGAGATTTCTTCAGCTACATCCAGAGAAACCCGATGGATACATAGCAACTTAGCTTTAGGAATCTTCCCTCAATACCTCTGCTTCTTGCTCTTTATTTACACAACCATCAGACATTCCCACAGCTAAAATGAGTCCAAACATTGTGTACAGCATGCCTTTACCAGAGTACCACATGGCTTAGAACAAGTTTTACACTAAACTGTAACAAAGCACATGATGACGGTCTCTGGAGGAACAAATTTGTGTTGGTTGTCCTCTTCCAGCAGCAATATATTATTATAGGCAGGTAACAAGTATCTCAAACATTTCTTTCGTTTTCTTCTAAGCTGCAACCATTTCCTTGCAGAGATTGCATTTGGAAGGAGCACAGTGGAGCTCTCAGTGGAGCATTATGAATGTACCAGACAGAAAAGTGGCCTAGAAGGTTGGACGACTCTTTTGATAAAATATTGTACACATTAATCAGATAATAACAAGAACTCCAGTAACTTCCCTCTTACCAGGTTCCCCTTGCAAGCCTATTATTCCTGGAGATCCTGGCTGTCCTTTTGACCCATGTAATCCAGGTTGGCCTGGAAAGCCAGGAAAGCCTTTGCTGCCTTTGGGACCTAAGGGTAAAAATATATTAATAAATAATATTAATGAATGAATAGCAGAAGACAAAAAACCAGCACGAAATAACAGGATCAGATCTTTTCTGCAAAGCTAGTGCTGAAAACACTCGCTGGATACACAATTTAAGCTAAATAAAGTCTCAAAGCTATGGCTGTTTCATGAGCTACATAAACACAGAAGGAGAAGGTTTGTGTTCAGAGACTACTTGAAAGGGAAAAAAAAATGGTGCAGTCATTATGATCTTCCATGGGATTTAAGCCTAGTCTCTTTGAAAAAAAAACACAAACCCCCCCCCAACATTGTTCTGCCAGTTAACTCCCTGGAATAACTATCACTCAGAGGAGATTAATCAGCAGGTATTATCTTCCTTGAGGAATAAGTGCTTCTTGGTAGTCAGTCAGTGCATTACAATCAGCTCATCTCCCTACCTGGCAATCCTGGAAAGCCGGGAGTCCCTGGGGGCCCATATGCTCCAGGAACTATGCAGGGCAAGGTGATACCTAGAACAAAGAAATACTGAGGTTGCACACAGTCCCTTTCAGAGAGGCAGTCAGAAGAGGAACATTTAGTATCCAGATGTTTTTTAGAGGACATATCATGAGCGGCTGTGAGTGAACTTACGCACATCAAACACTGCTGTCATCTCAAATATGTGATGTTACAGAAAAGAAAAGGCATTTGGAGCCTGGCAGTTGTCTAATCTCATCCCTACTACTGACTTACTGCGTGACCAGTAAAAGGTAGCAACTACTGCTGGGGACTACTTGTAGCATGATATCCATTGCTTCCACTCAGCAACTGGTTCTCCCTATGTTAGGGGCTATGCAACAGGCATTGAAAAGGCAGTCTGCGCCTGAGAGAGCTTCAGGTCCAGGCTGAGAGCTTTCAAAGTCAGTGGGAGCTGACAGATGTATCTAACTTCTAAAATTGAGGATGTTTCTAAGCTGTACATAAACAGTACGCTATAGTGTGAAATACTAAAATAAATGTGCACATGCAAGATAAAATACATACCTAGGGAATATTGACAGGTGTTTAAATAAACCTGTCACCCAAGAGTTTAGGCCAGAGAGATGCATGCATGGAGGGTGGAATAGCAAGGATTTTGCATTTTAGCCTTATTCTCCAAGTAGCCTTACTCTTGCTTCTTCTACAGTCTGTCAGACTAAGAAATAACCACATGGCTTAGGAGTTTATCAGCAGCAAACAAGACTCAGCAATTGCAAAGCTCTTTGACTGACTTCCACCTCTCAAAAAAAGGCTCTGTTTGTACTAGCAATCCCTCTTCAGCAGAATGAAATTATCAGTGGCATTATCAGAGTTGCTAGCACATCAGTTTTACCTGAAAGATCTCAAACACTTCCAACATTGCTCCTTGTAGGTCGCTGACAATTTGAAGTCACATTCACACAGTCACAGAAATTATTATCACAAAAACTAATTCAAGACTTTCTAACTCCAGAAATGCTTCCAGTTATTTTAAGAGAAGTCTGTGCTAGAACTCTAGAATTAGCTCCTATGCTGTAACAGCTGGATTAGCCTTAAACTGTCATAAATATACTTTCTAAAAATGAAAATCTAAAGGGCTTGAATAGCTATTTAGTTGAGAGATTACATATAAAAGATGACTACTAAAGCAAATTTGGGGAAGAGAGGTGGTTTTTTCCATTATCCATTATATGCACAGAGAAACAGTTGCCTAACTGCACTGTTGCCCAATATTTGCTAATTCAAATCTGGCATCAACTACAAGGGCGATTAAGGATGAGATAATCAGGTATCACAGACACATTGTTTCTCATTTCCTTACAATTCTCTTTGCAGGATCATTTTATTCAAGCTCCATTCCCAGACTGACAAGCCAAATTTATTCATCAGCCATTCAAGAGCACTCCAAATTGTGGCTGCTTTCAGTTCTGAGGAGGTAATCTGGTCTAAATCAGGCAACGCTGGAAGTATTTCTTCTAGCACAGCAACAGGAGTTAAACACTGTTTTTCAGAAAAGATTAACATTTTCAGATGACTAGCAAATTTTATTAACAAAAGACCCTAAGTCAAACTATTTCCTGGATAAACCAAATCAAATCAGGGGACTTCTGTATGGATAATAAATATGGCTCTTTGCTCCCAACATTGACAGTGGAAATAGAGGTCTCAAAATGACATAGGCCAGGACAAAAACTCATAAAGTAACCCAATACATCTTTTCTGGTGCAAAGGCTGTAAAGATCCCTATGATTTTTTTTGGTTGAAACAGTGCTAAGAACTGGTTNACCACTTCTACCTCCTTTCATTCCATCCTCAACCCTAATTTTCATGATTTCATTATTCTGAATTGTGTGACTGATTTCATTATTCAGACTTGTGAGAAGAAAGAACAATCCTATCTCAAATTCTAGCTAGTTGGGGGCTGCTAACAGGTATCAGCTCTAATATAAAGAAACAAGCAAGGCTTATGTGGAAAGTGGGATGTAGCAGGGAACAAGAGGGAACACAACCCCCAGGGTGTCTGATCTACTCACATACTGAGATGCTATGCAAATTCTGAAGGAAACATCAGAACATTTTCTACTTTGATGTGAGAGAACCAAAGGTCAGTTCTCAATTCATTACTTTTATCTTGATGTAAGGCATTCACTGATAGCAAAATTCATTTAAAAATGGCTGTACTCATGACAAGCTATCTACACAGACTTGCAATAACACTTCCATTCTTACACAAAGCCAAAGCATGCTCTATTTTTATCTGTGACAGCGATTCATCTTTATAGTCAGCACTAGCTTTAAGAACAGAGGTTCAAAACTAAAATATCCATAATCCAATTTATGCTTCAAATGGATATGGGCAACAAATACCACAATTGCAAGATGTTACACACACATTGCTGCCTGCACTTGGGTACATTTTGACAGGGCATTCTTTTGATAAAGTAAAAGCTAAATAGTAGGAACACAAAATAAAGATTCCAGTTCTGGTCTTCTGCAATGCTATGTGAGCCTGATGCTGAACACTTTATCAAATAAAAAGTTGAGGTCCACCATCTTGGAGACATTTGCTCCTCAGACACAGTACAGTAAAGAATGACATTTTTCGAAAAGCAAGCATCTGGGTCAGCAACTGGCATGGAAAGGGAAGTTTAATTAATACTGTTGCATTCACATCACATGGCTTTAAGGACTGTCATATGCGAGTTTTCCAAAAACAACTCTGTACAATAGCATATTCTGTATTTTACATTATTAGCCAGCAGTAGAAAACCTGAACAACAGATATTTCATGTGAGGATAACTAAAAAGCAAATAGGACTGTTTCCTTGTCTGTTTTACAAAAAGATGTAAGGAAGGCTTAATGTAAAAATTATATAAGCAAAACTTAAGTGTTCCCCAGCTACTTAATACAATACATTATCACAGTTTACACAATAATATCCCAGTATCAAGGAAATTAAACAATTATGAAACCATCATGTCAGGCATAAAAGCAAAATATAGGCAATTCCAATATTTTTGAGTAATCTCATAATACCAGGTAAAATCAGTTTATCTTTTTATAAAGTACTGAGTTAGACTTTTCCAAAGCAAGACTGTTTCACCCTGTTTTGCTGCATGTGGCATGAACTCCAGCGAAATTCCTCAGTGGTGACTTTGACGTGGTAACGTCAGTAGGTCACAGTCTCTTTTTAAATGTCTTTTCTCATTTTCACGATACGGCCTTTCAGTCTGTGCAGTATAAGAAATGATTATTTCTTCCACCCACCCACATTTCTTTAATATTAGATGAAACTTACTATATCAAAGGGTCTTTTAATACATGCAAATTATTTCCTATTATGGAGGGACTGATGCATTCACAAATTTTCTTACACATCTCTATGGAGGTGCAAACTGAACTAGCTAATGACTTATTCACACTTTCCCACATATTTTTACTATAGATACTCTTCTACAAAGGACTATTCATTGTTAGCAAAGCTTTGATGCAGCACTCATAATAAGCTGGCTTCTGATGCGCTCCGCAGAATATCTAGAGTTCACATCATGCACAGAGCATTTTACTTTTACTTATCTTACAGTGCAATTTTAATTTAGTGGATTTTGTAAGAGACAATTTACCAAACAAAGATGTAAGCATTCATAGCTATGAATTAGTAAAGCTTTTAGCATTGAGCATGTGACTTGAATTGGAAAAAAAGCTTATGCAGACTGTTCCAGGGGGACATTAATGCTAGCTGTCACCTCACCCCACAACAACAAGCCAGTATGACACTGATGTGAGGTAGCATGCCATCCGGCATGTCTGTGCAACCTTCCCAGTCCTATTCTGGCCTAGCTCTCACCTCCCTCTGGGTTTAAGGTTCCTCTGCCAACAACTCATACTGCAGTAGTCTTACCGCCAAGATTTTTGAACTCAGAACATCAGTTTATCAGTCCAGAAACCTGTGCGACAATATTATGTCTGCAAATATATTGTTGATACTGACAGAACCACAAACTTAGAAGCCTAAGAATACACAGACTGGAAAATACACTGAAAATCAGCAGTGGCAATGAAAAAATATTGTTTATCTTAAAATATATTTCAATGGCTGACATGGAATCAAAAGATTGGGACTAGCTCTCTGCAGTCATTTTGTTAGGAAAACATTTTCCATAAACGTTTCGACATAATGACTATCCATGTAACTCACTTTGAGAATGAACATAAAACATCATACATGAAGCATTATCAAATCTATATTTACCGACTTTACCACTTGCCATTATGGTATACTTTAGGTACATATAATGACATACCAACTGATCCAAACTGTAGTACCTCAGGAAGCAAACAGCCCAGAGCTCGTTGCAGCAGTCATAATTGAACTCCCTACCTGACTGCCATGACAATGTCTTATTCACCAATGCCTGTTCAAACATAAAAGGCACTACAGTTTTTTCTTTTAAAAAAATCTGGAGCTCTTCATATTTCAATAATAGTAATAGTTCTGGAAACTGATTCAGACGCCTCTGATACCAGTGAGTTACTATTTTTACCTGGACCATAAAGCAGGCTGTGCTTTTTAAAAACTTCATTTTATCAGTCCTTGGTGTAAAATGGTTCTCCAGCAATAGTCAGTGAGAAGCTCCATCCAACACTCTTAGTATTTGAGTACTATCTGAGTATTTGTTGCTTATTATCTGTATCCTCCTGAGCATGACAACTTGAAAAAGCTGTGACTGCTGTGTGAGCAGTAAGTTGAGTGCCATTTGACTTGTAGCAGCTTTGCACCTTTCCAAAATAAAAGCAGACCCACCACAACACCTACCTGGAGGGCCTGGAAGACCTGCTTGTCCTGGAAACCCATCCATTCCTGGGTCACCTGGTGGCCCACGAACTCCACTAGGACCTGGATATCCAACACCAGGAGAGCCACTTTCTCCACGATGGCCCTTAGAGCCAGGTAATCCTGGCAGTCCTTTTTCACCTGGGAAGCCTAGCCCACCATCACCCTGTGCACAGCAAAGACAATCACAGCTGAAAATCAGAGAGATGTAGAAAGAGTATACACCACTACCATTTTAACAAATGCATAAGGGTTTGGTTGGTTCTGTGCAAGGTTCAGATGGGCCTGGAAAGGTACATGGAGACCACTGTAAATTATCTACCATTATTTCAAAATGCAGGAAACTCAATGACTATTAAAAATAATATTTTATGTTGTATTTGCCAAAATGCAAATATTACGTATTGTGAAAGATATTTACTTTGTTTTAATTAAAAAGATTCTGGTGTGATTTTTCTATTCCAAGATTTGACTCATAATTATGCCTACAGTGTCTTTTATCTTTTAGGACACAACGTAAAACAGCATTAGGATCTCGCCGCACTACTGGAAGTTTATCTTTTGACTGGGTAGCTAGAGGCGTAATGAGTGCCAATTATTAATCCTGACCAAGACAAATTTATGCTCAGGGATTGTAAGATTTTTATGTATTTGGGGACTTAGAACAGGGCTAATCAGGACTAGTAAGCCAGGCCTTTCTATTGCCTCTGCTCCTTATTTCAATTCTGAAACACTGCTGCTAAATTAATCTGAACTTACTGGAGGGCCTGGTGGGCCCGGCAAGCCTGGAAGTCCATCCCTGCCAGGGGTTCCTGGGATGCCTGAAGGTCCTCTGGGTGCTGTCGCACCACGGTCCCCACGAGCACCTCTGCCTGTTGCATAGGACGAATCCCCTTTTTCTCCCTTAAGGCCTGGAAGACCTTGCTGACCAGCTGAAGCCTACAGACCAAAAGATAAAAAGCCAGGAATATGAACACGCAGAGAAAAGGCTTTGCTTCTTAAAAATGTCATATGAGGTCAGGACACAATGACTGGAGCTAGAAAGAATCTCCAAAGGGGTTCCTATCGGATACATTATACTAAAAAAAAAAAAAGAGGAGGTTTGATTATTTCCAAATGTTTCAATCAAGTCACTACAGCTCTACAATGGCAAGCCAAACCCTGGTATATAGCACTATAGTGACAGTAATCTTGGATGGCATCTGGGAACATTACATCACTCATGATATAACAGGGCCCAAGTATTCAATCTTCTTCCCTATTACTTGGTGTGCTGCATTTACTGACACTGATAAAGATACTCTGAAGACAAAAGACTGGTATCTTTATAGACTACGATTTTCCAAAGTAAATACTGCCAATGAGCAATGCTCAGCACTTTGGAAAATCCTGTTTGTTATGGTTGCTGTTTCATAAAAAACAGAGCTCAACTCTCACTAATGTATTTAGCAGACAGCAGTCGAGAAGGTGAGTGCATCTACGGCACACAGTTTTTGTAGCTATGAGCAATGGTGTGGAAAGATCTCACCATTCAATTTTTCAGGTCTCCTCTCCATGCAGATGTCTATCTGCTTCCTCAGCCAGCCCTCACTCAGGAAGAACCCTGGGTCTACTCCATGTACGCCTACAGCCCAGAAGCCCTGGGATGACTAATTGTTAACTGTTTTTCTCTTGACTGCTAAATGTGAAGTTCTTGGAACTTAAGAACCATTTATTGTCCCATTTTTTATTTATGATAATTTCTCTACTTTCAGCTTGTTTTTACAGATCGGTTTCTAGGTTGCTGGGTTGTTTTTTTTTAATCCAACAAGTAGAAGAAATTATGCAAAAATATGTGTTCTGCTTTCACTACAATCAACACCAGCAATTGCACATGGGCACTTTTTCTCCTTTAATTCATGACAACCAGTATAAACTCTTCCTGCCTTACCGGAGGGCCTCGCAGTCCTGGTGCACCCACAGTGCCTGGGTCTCCACCAATGCCCTTAATCCCAGGCACACCAGGGCTTCCCGATGGACCTGGTGGACCTGAGATGCCTTTTAGACCAGCTCTTGTAACTCCTCCATCACAAGCACAATCACCTGCCTCTCCTGGAAAATACAGTCAACACTCCAAACTCAGTTTCATTTGGATAAAGACCCTTTTCAGTTGCAAGAGCTCTGAAAGGAGTATTTGATTCAATTAGGACAAAGCCATTCTCATATGATTTGATTTTGTGCCCACTCTGCTCAGGTGATGTGAGTGTCAAGGAAGTGGAGCTCAGGTTTTGTCCAGGTTAATTTCTATGCAATGCCCATCACCAAATTACCATGTGCAGCATGAACCTCAGCAGTTCTTAACGTCTTCCCAGAGGTTTAGACTCTCCTAAACAGATGGTTTTAGGAGAGTTTTACAACAGAAGTCTTGTGGTTTTTTAAAGAGATAGTTTTATGTCAGAGAAAGCAAATCCAGACTCCCACTCACAGTAGGTTACAATGACTCTCAGTTGGACATCTTTATATTTCCCTGAGTCATAACTTGCCATGGATACAAACAGTCACAAAGCACAGTGATGTCTGCGTCATCATGGCTTTTGCCGCTGGTTCTGTCACACACTAAGACCCAAATTCTCATAGCACAGAGAAGAATAAAATTAAGTTTCTCTGTCATTTCCAGCCTATATTGCAAAAAGCAGTGAACAAGATTGTATTTCTAAGTCTCATTACGTCTTATGGCTTTAAAGTATAACTCACTTAGCTAATTTTCTGGGTATGAGATATTTATCTGCTTATTTGCCTGAGCAGAGTAGGAAGTAGGAAATAGGATTTTGCTGGCAGTGCTGGGCACAACTCTCCCTAAATTGTAAAGGTTGTTGGCCCCTTTAAACCATCTCAACCTCCTGTGATTTGTCATAAAGACACTTCCACCTCATCCCTTATGATATTAGCCACATGTAAATGTCTTTCTGAGACCCAATGACTGCTAAAACGCTCTCCCAAAACAAGAGTCAATTACCTTTGTACCCCTTTGGACCCAAAGCTCCTGGCAGCCCTCTCTGTCCAGGCTCCCCTGGGGCCCCAGTCCTTCCATCCAGGATCATGTCTGGGGGGAATGAAGGGCCTATATGCAGAAAGAAGGCAAGCAAAAGCCATGAGAAGGCTAGATTTCCAGCTCATTAATTACTTACAATGTCAGTTATGCAACTGACAGCAATGGCACCAGATCAAACTGCAACCATGGAAGTTACACAAGGAGACAGAACTTGGTTGATATCACAGGTTGCAGCCCTCTGCCATATGTTTGCTTCTAGCTTCTCATACAGAAAAGCAAAAGCTCTCACAATGTGGATGTAACAGAGTTTAATTCCTGTACTGCTCTACCATTGCACTTTTTCAAAGACCTAACAGTTGGCCAAAGAACTAACCAAACTGTGAACAGATTGTATAAAGAAGGGCAAATGACTTAGTTCATGGCAGATGTGCCTTTACAGCTCTGGGAGAACCTGGGACTCATACGGATAGAAGTTGAAGGGACAAATCAATGTATTGGTGATTGTGATGACTAGCTATTGCCCTTTTTGTTGGCACAGAAGCTATCATATGTGAGCAGCGTCTCTGCTGCTGCTGGTATGGTAGAGTCATCTCAGGGCTACCTGCTTTCTGCAGAAGTCCTTGACTTCTCATTAAGTTGCTGCAGCTCAGGAAAGAAACTAAATGGCAAAAAGGTTATGGGGACTTTTCCTGTCCCTCACTTATAACTGCAGGATCATTTTCTGCATCTCTTTATATGCTGAATAGAATGAAACATGAGCTGACAGAAACAGCAGTGAAAAGTGATCTAACATAATCTAAAACTACTGTCTCTGAAAACCTTTCCCCTCAGTGACAACAGTAAGACGAAGTGCTGACCAGCACCCATCTGATGTTCCATGTAAACAAACTGCAACCCTCAGCTAAAAACAGCTACAAGAGCTTTACAGACTCTGCAGAAAAATGAACCGGTTTGACTAGCAAACAGTTATTGATAAGAGAACACTTATTTCTTCTCCACAGAAAATCATTTCATCAGACGATGCTCATTGTCTCCATCACTGGAGTGTGCCCTGTTTCGAAAAGCTGGCTCTCAAAAATAAAACAGATTGGTTGAACTGAGTTTATGGCAGAATGGTAAAACACAAACTTTGTGTAAAATCAAGCCTTTTCATGTAATACTCAATTTCTGAGGAAAACAAAATAATGCATAATTAATCCAATCAGGGCATCCATACAAATGAACATGTAAAAATAAAATAACATTTCCTTAGATCTGAAAACTGTCTCTTCAGGCATCCTATCTGACTCCTGGTACCCAAAATACCTACTCACAAGACTAGACATTTACCCCGGGTGCTCATAAGGTCATGGTTTTTTCTTTATCTAACCCACTAGGAGACTAGCCTATAACTTCAAAGTCCTCTGTGTCATAAATTGTGTCTACACAACCTTGTGCTTCAGTCTCTCAGGCTACCACTCTGACAATAATTAACTGTTTTTTCTTACTTCAGAGGGGTGGCTGCTGATATATATAGTTAAGGTTGTGAGTTACAATCACAATGAGGTGTCAACCAAACATTTAAGATTTACAGATGAATAATCCTCACTGGCAAAGAAATAAATATATAAATGATTATTTGTCTTGTTTCACTCTGAATCGAATATAAAAATACATGTTAAAAATATACATACGTGGTGAACCAGGCAATCCTGGTGCTCCTGGCAGACCCGGTAAACCATCTCTGCCGGGAGTGCCTGGTAAACCAATCGTTGCTCTTCCTGGTTCTCCGACTTCACCCTTCACACCTGGAATACCTGGAGACCCTCCAGGGCCCATTCCATCTAGACAACAATAACACAGTGAGCAGCTCTCCAGCAGCAAACACATTCTAGTATTTTTAATGTTATGAAAATGACTGTTGTGCCCTGAACTGCAACCATATTAGCACAGAACAATTCATAATTGCACACAAAGGAAAACTTAGTAATCGGAGGCACCAGCCGCCTCCCATTTACACACTCCTTTGGTCATCCAAAAAACTTCACAGGGCTGCATTGATCAGTTAGACAATTAGCTATGTAACTATGTAAAGCTGCAGTTTATTTATTTTCTGATTTCCTTTGAGTGAGATAACTTCCTTAGTAGTTCCTAGTCTCTGGATCATTGCAGGCCAGGACTTCACAGATGACATTCAAGTGAAGCAGAAACTTTCAAGTGAGATCTTTGGTGGGACAAATGAGTTCCACCTATAGTGGGTTTATCTAGCCAATCTGTTAGCTCCCTATTGCAAACATGAAAAGTCATTAAAAAAAAAAATTTTCAAAACCATTTGCTATTATTTAAAGTGTAGGAAAGATTCTGTCAGTCAACTCATTTAAAATGGAAATCAACCAACCAACCTCCTGTGTACACTGCTACATCAAATATTCACACCTGAAGACTTATCTGGGCTGTAATCATTGTGGGACTAATTCTGCTCCCACCCAAGTCAACATACTTGGTTTCCTTGTGTGTCATCCCTGCCTCCTATGTCTCATACAGCAGTCTTCAAATCAGCCAGCTGAAATACCTTCACCATCTCCAGGCTACTACCCAGAGTCTTCCCAGCAACGAACACAGAAAAGAGCCTGCTAAAGGCACTGTTAGCAGCTGCTTTCCTGTGGAATGATTGCTGGAGGTGACTTATTGATATGTCCCCTCACCCCCTTAAGGGAAGGTGAACCTCCACGGTGGAATCCAGTGGATATGCAAGAAATCTGTTCCATAATAATTCCCCAAGCAACATAACCTGCAACCTTAGCTGTTAGTAACACCAGGGGAGCTTGGTATGCTGACTCTGAGAAACAACATGGAGGGTGGAACAGAGTGGAGACTCTGCAGCCAGGCTCTGTGATATCGTTGCAGGGATAGGGAACTGGAACTACTGGAACAAGAATGGAAGGTCCCTGCATTGAGTCCACCAAAGCAAGGAGGTGAAAAAATGGGGTTCTGTCAATGCTATTGTCTTACTTCTATCATAAGTGCCCAGTTCTAGAGTAGTGACATGCTAAATCACGTTATCTGGGTGAACTTTGCTCATTATAATCTCATTATAATACAAAACACACCTCCATCCCGAAAGCTACCCGACTCCAAGGTGCGACCACCCCTCACTGAGCATGTGCTCTGAATTTTCTCTAGCATATATCTTTAAAAGTAAAGCAAGGAGATTTTACACTAATCATATTAAAGGTATGTATGACTAGAGTCACTCAAGCTCCACCTAAAAATAAAACAGTATAAAAGGGCTTAAGAGAGGAGGAATGCTAAGGAAGATACCATCATAGACAAGTCAGGAGGACATCGCTGACTTCTGGGATCAGTCAATGGGCTGAACCTCTTTCCCCCCATAGGGACGCCTATTGGGTAAGATTCGAACCCACGGTTATACCAAGTGCTTCCCCGGGAAACTTAGAAATCTCTATAGAGTTTTTCCATAATTTAGTGTGCTTGTAGTCGACTGTATTATTATTTGCACGTGCTTTGCAGACAGTGTATTTATCACCAGCAATCCAAAAGAACCTGTACTGTTCCTTTAATAAACTGTATTGTTCATTAATCTAGCTGTGATAGTTTGTTGAACATGACAAAACTCCCTAAGTCTGGCCATTCTAATTCATTGAACGCAGCTAAATTGAAAATACAGTGCACTATTAGTGCATCTGTAATCGTGACAGTTCGATATATCGAACACAACCGGACTTATAGTGCTGAATTGCGCATCACCCAGAATCTAAGCCTAGCTGCCTCTGATATCTGAAGACAAGCTGGAATGCAAGTAGGTTTATTTTCTGCCAAACTTCATTACGCTTTAATACAACACTTTACCTCTCTCCAGGCCTGGAAACCCTGGAGCTCCTGGAAGGCCTGGCAAACCACTGATCCCTTCGTCTCCTGGAGGACCAGGTATTCCCGGGTTTCCAGGGTCACCGGCAGCACCTGTTAGACAAATACAGAAAAACAAGGACAAAAATCTCATGAGAATTTCTGCTGAAATACTCTGTTCAGTCAACTACCCCAGTGGCTACTGATGTCATTGACAGCAAAGGTTGCAAAGCCATTAGCAGTAAGCCTGTTAGTCAAAGTTAATGATAATGGGAAAAATCCCTCCTGAACTGTTAGAGGTTGTTTCAAACTTGACTGCATGTGAAGGAGGAAGAATAGGAGAGATCATACAATTTGTCCCCTTACCTTTATAGCTTCAGAGACTGTTCCCATCCAGACCTTATTCAAGCTGTCGTGTTAATTTTTCTCAACAATATTCTTACCACATTGAACAACAAATAATAGCAGAATGACATTCAGAGTACCCATTTCCAAGTAAAGCAGGGAAGCTATTTTTCCTTAGTACACTGAAGACAGACACACAGGTAGACACACAGCACTTCCCCATGCTCACACACAGTCAGCCTCCCAGGCACTAAATTTCATTTTGCCTTGAAACATATCATTCTGCAATGTGGGGATGAAAGGTTTATTGTAAATTCTGAAGTTATAAACATGGGACCAAATGTATCTGTACGCCAACAATACAGAAATTAAAGGAAACATAACAAGGGATGGGTTAGACCCAACACACAGTGTGAAAAAGTGGTAAAGTATAGTAAGAAGAAATGTTGGATCAGAAAAAGTGCTGTAGACAAGTTCCAAAACAAAATGGAAATGTGTACCTGAAATGACTACACCTTCCCTGTCAATGACGACAGGAGGGCCGGGGGGACCAATGTCACCTAATTCACCCTGTAGAAGAAAACAGATTTATGCCACATGCAGATGGGTGATGGAGGAGAAGACTGCTTGTCAGGAAACAGACTGTAATACAGTAGCAGTATCTGTGGTCATTCACTGACTAACCATCATTCTTTGTCTTGGTGAAGAATTCACTTTCTTCTTCTGCTATTCACAATCATCTGCTGACCTGACTTACCTACTTCCTGCCTGATGAAACTGATGGCTGCTTCAGATCAAGTGTTTGTTACTATCCAGCTATCCTCTGAAGGCATCCTGTTACCTCAATAGGAAGTACGGACCTGTACATACCATGTGTACTGGAGACTAGTTATCATATCAGCATATTGACCAATATCAGGTAGATCATATTTGTTCACCTTGTGGTAAAAGCGAGATTGCTGCTATGAACATACCCGGTTTTTAAAAGCATTGATCACTGTTGCCTTGGAGTCCTGAATTTCAGTAACAGGAGCTTCCAGGAAAATGGATTCCTCCATAAAATCACCCAGGTAGAACAAGGAAGTTGTGACAAACTGCAGTATCATTCCTTCCTCTCACTCTAACACAGTATCAAATCCTCACTGAAATAGCAAGTGAAAAATCTGACTTGTCCTAATTGCCATCATATTTGTAATATAAACACGATGCAGTGATCCAAGGCAGTGCACACTTGTTGCTTCTTCGAGTAATACTTCTCTCTGCGTAAACCTGTACTACTACTTCTTCCATATGCTCTGCACAAAAAGCCCTTCAGTACTTGCATTTCATGTCTGCCAAGCATATACCAATCTTGGTGGCAGGTAAGTGTTTTTCACAGCAAACTACTCTCCAACCATTTTCCACTCAGTTTCCAGATGTCTGACTTTCCAAGTTGTGAGATACCCAGAAAATGTCTGTTATGCAATGCCTATCTCCAGTACAAGAAATTGAACATATTCTTTTCAGGCGTGTCAATACTTGTAGATCTGTGATCTAAGACTTCAGATAGCCTTGGCAACCATCTTAACATCCACTTACTTCCATCTAATCTTGCCTCAATTGTCCAGTAAATATGGCATTGGTGTAAGGATGAAGGAGACCAGAGAGATTACGCCTACAATTGTAAGTCATGAAGTTACATGACTGAACATTGTAAAGGTATTAAAATATCCAAGTGTTCATAGTTCAGCAAGCATTCATTTTTATCCTTAACAATAAAGTAAACAAGGAACTGAAACATACTGAAAATTACAGTGATACAGAGGTAAAGAAAAGATTTGACTGGGGCAATGATACTTACTTGTTCATGCAAATATCTTTAAAAAAGCAATGCTTTAGTATTTTCATGTGAGAAATTACCTTCATGCCTTCGACTCCATCCAGTCCTGGATAGCCTGGAATACCTGGATGACCCTGCAAAGTCACACAGGGGAACATTGTTACACAATGAGACAGTGGCATTATTTGTTAGCCAAGACATCTGCAGTGCCTGGAATTGAATCACAAACCCAATTCATTGTCCTACCAAACATTTGCAGAAGAAATAATGAAGGAGGAAACTGATGGCATCAATTTCTCAGCACTCACGAAATACCAGAGGTCCTTTAGGCCTCCTTGTGCTGTAAAGACGGTGGGAACTTGTGAGCAGGCATAGAGGGTCTCCAAATCAGGAGGACACCTTGAACCAGAAAAGCTTTCACCTTTTCACAGAACCATAGAAAAGCTTGTGGAGTGAGGAGTCTAGAACATTATTTTCCTCGTCCCTCACACTTTCCCCTCCACTCTGTTCTCTCTCCAACAAATTATTGGCACC
>VYZV01038423.1:757-36125 GCA_013401275.1 Pandion haliaetus | reverse complement strand
CATGAGTGCAAGCTGCAAGATGATCATTTATAGCCTTGAAAGACACTTGTATTAGAAGTCAAAACACTCTCAACAATTCCTGTGGAGCTATAAATAAGTTCAAGGGGCATCTGCAGAGTGATAACAATGTGTTTAGGCTCAAGGAAATATTGATAGCTGCAGACTATTTCTAAGTCCCACGAGACAGTACTCAGGCCCTCAATCCACTCCACAAAGCTATCACAGTAGCATTAACTACTGTTGCTGTGATGGCAGCGAGCCATAAAATCAATGCTTTCTACTACCAGGAACAATCCTCCCCACCTGTTGCTTGTGCAGCTGCTCCTTCCTCTCCCCGTTTTGCAAGCAGGGAACAGGCGTGTTGAAGCAAGTACTAGCAAACCTTGACCCAGTCTCCAGCTTGTTAGACAGAGGCACTAAGGCAGAAGAAATAAGGAGCTGTTTTTCATCTAGTAAGGGACAGCCACATGCATTTTCTCTTTCTCTCTCTTACACGTGTCAGAAAAAAATGGGAAACCAACAAGCTTGATGCATCTCCTCTGTGATTTCTTCCAGGTTGCTCCTGAGGAAGTACAGTGATGTACTGCTTTTCCTTCAGGGGAAAGGGAAACTCACAGCATAGCCCCTGCTTAAATGACATTTCACAAACACTTTCTCTATTGGTGTAGCTCCTAGCAGAAAATACAAGCTTCTTATTTCCAGGCAAAGTACCCTGATGAATTGAGTCCAAGAAACACATGTTAAACTGTGTAAGTTAAGCCCAAGCAAAATAAATAATAATAAAAAAAATTATATAGCTCGGTTAGTAATTTTAATTTATGTTCTAGTATAACCACAAACTACAACCTTCTTTCACTGCTGCTGGTGGCATTCGTACAGCTAGGCACTACACAGGTTGCTGAATCTCTGTTAGTGAAACTTTGTCATGCCTGTTTGAGTATATGTTCTTCAAGAATTTGTCTTCAGGACAGTACAGCAAAACACAATCCAGCTATTATGAGGGCAAAGGGCAACTTTTAAAGAGCAAATATCTGATGATATTCAGACAGATATGTTGTGTATATTGGAAAAAAGAAACCCACTAATTTTTCCCACAACTATCACCTGGTTGCAAAGAAAATAATAAAGATAGAAAAAAATCATACATTGTTTCCTTTGTTTTTCCTTAGAGGACAAGAGAAAAATAACTGTGTATTTGGTTTCTCAGGAGAACCTAGGAGAAGCACTGGCAGAAGAAGTTATCAAAGAAAGGAGTGATGAAACAGCTTGACTCTATTACCTTCATTAGTAGGTGTCCCTCACCCTGCCTTGCTAAATGCTTTGTCTTTGCCTCTTAATATGTCATTTGGCAGCATTCTTCCCGCCTGCTGTTAGCAAACACAACTTAAACAACTTTCTTTTAACCTTCCTCTGAACTGACTGTCTGATGATAAATTTGTATATGTTTTTGTTGTAGCCAGAAGACTCCTGCATGTTAACACACCGTTTCATACAATGGAGACAAAACTCCTAGGAGAGGTTAACAAAATGGATTCTATTTGTTGAAGTTAAATTGTTCGTGTTCCAATATATCTACAACTCTCAGTAATGGACCCTAGAAAATGTTTTTTCAGATGACAGTCAGTACGTTCTACCAAGAAGTAACATTTGAGACATATCATCCAGCCGCCCTATACCCAATGTTTCTCTCCTTCTATTAATTTTCAATGTCATTCTCCCCATCTGAGCAATTATAAATACCACCTAGCAGCAAAGTGTCCCATACCCTGTTTACCATGACCTATTCATAGACCATGTGGTGTTAAGCCTTTACTCAGCAAGTTGGCTTTTCTACCCAAAGCTCTTGAGCTGATAACCTAGTAGACAGCCTTGCTCTACAGAATCAGTTTACAAAGGATTTCAGAAACAGCAACATTTCCATAAGATGGAATAAGAAAAAACAACAGCTGAAGTATGCTTTATACTGTGACATACCATTTTTTAACAGTCAACAGGATCATGACACTGAGAAAAATATGTATGGAAATTTAGCTTGTGGATATTTTAAAATATTGTTTAACTTATCAGCAAATCTCAGTGCAAATCAGGACACAACCTTTTCTAACTCACTATGAAAGAAGAATTTCAAGTGTTATAGAGGATGGTAGGGTCTTGGCCTACCTGTCAACCTGTGTTTTGATTACAGTAATTTTTATCATTTTAAATTTCATGTTAATGTCAAAGTAGAACTGTAATTACCCAAATAGAAAGGTGAAAGAGAGAAGAAATGACAAGAACATGAGAGGCCAATAAAATAATTAAGATAAGAAAGGTATGGCTTAATTAGGGATTTAACTGTCATGAGTCAAAAAGCACTGCTTAAACACTTACATATAAAGCCCAATCTACATCTCACTGAAGTGTACAGAGGAAAAATCTTCTTTAGCTTTAAAAGACTTTGGATCAGCCCCATAAATGTTAATGTTGCATTACACAAGTCTGTAGACTAAGGTTTTCCTTCCTTTCAGGGGAGAGCTGATCCACTAACAATGTCTGGCAGCTTTGAGATAGTGTGGGTTTCTGCATGGGCCTGCTTGCCCCAGGCCAGCTTTATGTTTATATGCCTTCTCAAGACATGCCACACTGTCTTACAGGAGTTACCAAAAAGATGCACAGCGTGCCTCCACCCTCATTTATGAAAAGCTTCTCTTTCTAAATGGCATTAATCATCATTCATAACAGTCTCTTGTCAGGCCAAGCACATGTAGTGTGTTACAGAAGATAAAAATCTAGTCAGTGGTGCAGGGAGACAGGAGATGCAAGAGCATGGGCAGACTAAATAACTCTCTGAGAAGGCTTGTGTAGTGTCCCCCATCCAAATCATTTCCTAAAGACATAGCACAGCTATGATACAGAAGGAATTTGATCTTTTCATATCATGCATAATCAAAAAGCCTAAGAGAATGATATATAGTAAATAAATCCTCTCTCAGTAAATAAGGGTTGCCATTACATTATCTTCCTTCTCCTATGTTCCTTACTTCTCTAGTGGCTGATAGGACTTTCCCAAGAGAGGAAAGCAGAGGAAGGAAACTCAAATTTGATTAAAATATGAACCACAGATTTCCAAAGAGCCTGGGGCTTATTATTTTCACTTTATTTAAATTCCTCCCAGTCTTCCACAAAATGTCAAAACACAAAGCATGGAATACTGTCTCTATTTGAAGGTACATATATATACATCAGATGTTTTCTCACAGTCCTGATTCTACTTAATTCTGCCTAATTCTTCCTGTAATCTTCACCCTGCATTCCTTCTGTCCTTATGCTCCTGCACAGGATTCACTCCTCAGGTGTAACAGAGAAAAAGCAAGTTCTCTGACTCAGGTCATCCTTCTCTTTGCTAATAAACAGTTTACAGCATAAAAGCCTCTCGGAGGAGTTAAGCAAGATCAGACAGTCACAGTTCAATTTTCAACTGAAGGAGATAAATATCTTTCCCTGGTCTTGTATTATACAGAAGAGCTTGGTAATCTAACTTGTGTTCTGATCTGTAGCGAAAACAGAAGTAATGAAAAAATTGGCTTTTTCTCAAGTCCTCAAATTCTTCAGCTGATCAACTCCAGATCTCTGGTTCCTCTTCATCTGTCCTGCAGAAAAACAAGCTTTCTCTTGAATTATTTTTCTCATTAACAGAAGCATAGTGACTTTCTCACCAGTTCCCCACTACTTTTGACTTCTCCAGCAAACAAAGACCTAAAGTCCTGGGTAGGCTGACAACTGCAGGGGAGTTACTTTTGCAAATGTCTGCATATCTGAGTCAAAGAGGACTTTATCTTTACAGTTTAACCCAATTTCTTTTTCACTCTTCAGTGGCATATTCAAATATATATATATTTTTTCAGTGGTATATTCAAATATACCATGGCAGGAAGCAAACTTTGCTTTTCAGTTTGTACTTTGCTGTAATTATGCCACACACATTCATTCTTAAAGTTTGAGACTTGATGAGAGCCCCTAAAAGCTCTGCATTTGCAATTCCACAAAAATTTATAACATTCATTGTCAACTGGAATAGAGAGACTAAAATGTCCAAAACCACACAACAACAAGCTTCTAAAAAATGAAGAATGTCAGTACATTTATTTTGCATTTATTGAGCTTTTTAATGTTGCATCTTATTAAGCAAGAACCCACCTATGACCGTACTGTATTTTCCTTTTCTAAAGTGGTAATAATAAGCCAAATAACTAGTGGCCATTACTGCAAATATTCTGACTAGCTGTTACATGTATAGCTAAGGAGATGAAAAATTCCCCCAACATCATAGTTTCTTGCCCCTAACTAATACCTTTATGTTTGAAACGAAGCCAGTAATGGCAAATTTCTGATCCCATTCTGTGCTCCTCAGCATAGCTGTCTGGGTATACATCATGGACCAGTCCGCATCCTCCAGTGTGGTGAGCTATTGATCCAGAGCAGGCTCCCTCCCAGCTGATCAGATTTCCTCCCACGTATGACAAAAATACTTTCAGCTTCCTGAATTCCTTCTAGCATAACTGAGGGAACCCAGACAGAATTAGAATTACTTCAAAATGAAATGTATCTTATACCTTTTTAAACTACATGAAAACATGACACAAAGGGACTTGTAATCAGATTCAGGGGGAAAGTGGTGAAGTCAAACTCATGATTCCTTCATTACAGTTTCTCACTATAGGTAATAAATGAGGCATTTCTAGAGCAAGTGAATAATTTGTACATTTTCACAGTAGATCAGACTCATATAGCAGAAGCTGGTTTTGTAATTGTGACACATTGAGGGAAATTCAGTGACTCAGTGTTCAGTGATTTTCATTTCCACCTCAGTGTTATCCTGTTGGAATACAGGCAGGCAAATCTTATAATATAAGCCATGTAGAAACATTTGTTACCTAAAGGGTTTTATTTTCTTATACTATCTGTGATTCTTGAGTTATATTTCTTGTACAAACTTGAATCTCGTAATGAACAACACAGGAATTTTTATTAGTTTTAAAAACTCAGATTAACTTTGTACCCAAAGTCACTTTGATCAGTGATATATCCCTATACCAGCAAAGCAGTGAAAGAAAGAATTAATCACTATCATTTTCTAAAGCAGAAATACTCCATAACCTTTGAATTAGAATAATAAATATCAGTATTGAGTTATATAGACTATTACATAAGGAAGGATAATGCAAATACATTGATAATGTAGTAAAAGAGGTTAATTGATTTGCTCCTTTCTGCACACCAAAACAAAGAAGGATGTGGCTGACCAAACTACTTAAACCTTAAAAAGTAGGAAAACAAGTCTCCTTTATGTGTTCCAAGAAAAGAAAAAAATACGATTTTTTGGTTTTTTAAAAAAAACAAACCACAAACATTTTTTTGACCCTGACTGGAAATTTAGGAGCACATTGTTGCGTAAGACAGTCACTCAAAGAATTGGCATGATTTGAAATGAGCTATGGTGAATATCCTATGTATTTCAAGAGGAACCAAAACTGTAAGAGTTCATAATATAGCTGACTGACAGAATCCCTTTATGTCTGTATGGAGGTAAGGTCAAGCACCACGCCTTTACGAAGAGAACTCTTCCCTGTGTGTGCACTGTTGCACAGAATGGCATCAGAATGCAATTAATTCACACTGAAGGGTAGGGATTAATCTACCTCTGGAAACAAAATGAGAAGTTTAAAGATAGTATAGCTGTATTGGGTTTGTGTGTGTGTTATGGGTTTGTGTGGCGCGGTTTTCTTTGGTAGCGGGGGAGGGGGCTGCAGAGGTGGCTCCTTTAAGAAGCTGCTAGAAGCTCCCCTGGCTGCAAAGAGTCAGCCCCGCCTCTGGCCCAGGCCGACCCAATCAGTGACAGTGGTAGCGCCTCTGGGAGAACATATTTAAGAAGGGGAACCGGCAGTGTGGGGGTTGGGGAACGTGAGAGGAACACCTCTGCAGATACTGAGGTCAGTGAAGAAGGGGGAGGAGGGGCGCCTGAGGAGGCTGATGGCCCGTGGTGAGACGGCAGGCTGTCCCCCTGCAGCCCATGGAGGTGAACGGTGGAGCGGAGGCTCCCGAAGATGGCCTTGACTCCATGGGTACAAACTGTGCTGGAGCAGTGTGTGACTGGAGAGCAGCCCACGGAAAGGACCCACGCCAGGGAAGTTGGTGAAGGACTGTCTACCACGGAAAAGACCCACGTTGGAGAAGTTGGTGAAGGACTGTCTCCTGTGGGAGGGACCCCACGGTGGAGCAGGTGACGAGTGAGGAATCTTCCCCCTGAGGAAAGGAGCGGCAGAGACAACATGTGGCGAGCTGACCCTAACCTCCATCCTCTGTTCCCCTGTGCCGCCGGGGGGAGGAGGTAGAAAGAACCGGGAATGGAGCTGAGGTGGGAAAGCGGGAGGGGTGGGAGGAGGTGTTCTGATGTTTGGGTTTCCTTCTTAATATCCTTGATAACCTTTTATTTGATTTGTAGTAAATGAAATGGATTTTGTTTCTTCCCCAAGTTGAGCCTGTCTTTTGCCCGTGACCATAAGTGGGGAGTGATCCCTCCCAGTCCTTGTCTCGACCCACGAGCCTGCCTTTGTATTTTCTCCTCATCCCAACGTGGCCAGGCGCGGGGGTGGGGGAGTGAGTGAGCGGCTTCGTGGTGCTTTGTTACCTGCTGGGCTGAAACCGAAACCACAACAGCGTGGCAAGGTTTTGGCAGCAGGGCGTTACAGGGGTGGCTTCTGTGAGAATCTGCTAGAAGCTTATCCCATGTCCAACAGAGCCAATGCCAGATGGCTCCAAGATAGACCCACCGCTGGCCGAGGCCAAGCCCATCAGCAACAGTGGTAGCACCTCTATGATAACATATTTAAGAAGGGAATAAAGTTGTGGCAGGCACAGAAACTGCAGCCAGAGAGAGGAGTGAGAACATGTAAGAGAAACAGCCCTGCAGACACCAAGGTCAGTGAAGAAGGAGGGGAAGGAGGAGGAGCTGCTCCAGGCACCGGAGTGGAGATTCCACTGCAGCCCATGGGGAAGACCATGGTAAGGCAGGCTGTCCCCCTGCAGCCAATGGAAGTCCATGGTGGAGCAGATATCCACCTGCAGCCTGTGGAGGACCCCATGGAGGACCCCACGCCGGAGCAGGTGGTTGCCGGAAGGAGGCTGTGACCCTGTGGGAAGCCCGTGCTGGAACAGGCTCCTGGCAGGACCTGCTACCCCATGGAGAAAGGAGCCCATGTTGGAGCAGATTTTCTGGCAGGACTTCTCACCCTGCAGGGGACCCATGCTGGAGCAGTGTGTTCCTGAACGACTGCACCCCGTGGAAGGCACCCGCACTGGAGCAGTTTGTGAGGAACAGCAGCCCATGGGAAGGGCTCAGGTTGGAGAAGTTCATGGAAAACTGTCTCCCATGGGAGGGACCCCACACTGGAGCAGCGGAAGGGTGTGATGAGTCCTGCCCCTGAGAAGGAAGGAGCTTCAGAGGCAATGTGTGAATTAACTGATTGCAACACCCATTCCCCGTTCCCCTGTGCCACTGGAGGCGGTAGGTAGAGAATTCAGGAGTGAAGCTGTGTCCAGGAAGAAGGGAGGCGTGGGGGGAAAGTCTTTTAAGACTTGGTTTTATTTCTCATTACCCTATTTTTATTTGATTAGTTATAAATTAAATTAATTTTCCCCAAGTTGAGTCTGTTTTGCCTGTGGTGGTAATTGCTGATGATCTCTCTGTCCTTATTTCAACCCATAAGCCTTTTGTTATATTTTCTCTCCCCTGTCCAGTTGAGAAGGACCAGTGAGTGAGTGGCTCTGTGGTGTTTAGTTGCTGGCTGGGGTAAACCACGACAATAGCATAAACAGGTTGGTTTTTTTCTTTTATGTTTTTTTAATTTTTTAAAATTTTATGTTTTACTGTAGCTATCATTCTTCACCAGTTACAAATCTGAGGTGTAGAAATTAGTCATTGCATATACTTTTCTCATGGTTACTTACTATTGCCTTAGCCAGAACCAGCTATTGTGGAGGTGCTTCCCAGGCCCACCCCTGGCAAACTGGGAGGCATAACAGCATGAGTTCAAATAGGAACATACACGTAACAATGCACGTTAATGGCACACCCAAAACCACTTGAGAGGGCATTTGCCCAAAACTTGTCACTTGAAGAGGAAGGGAATCATCAACCACATTAAACAGTCACGGACAAATCACAAAGAGACTTTTGCAGCAAAGGAGACAGCCTAAAGAGAAGTCTAGGAGAAGCATGAGAGGTTGCAGTGGTGTAAGGGACCTTGACATGGGAACAGAGACAGTCAAAGCTCAGGGTGATGCTGCCTGAAGTTGCCTGGATGCCTCTCCACCTCCGCTGGTCCAGGAAGCACGCTCTCCCCTGGGTTGCTGCCATCAGCCTCTCCCACCACCCAAGTGTTGGGGGACCAGGAAGGACCCGTGCTGGGGTGCTGGCTGGGAGCTCACATGGCGGCTCCATCCCAAGGGAGTGTGCAGCCAGGGATCTCAGGAGTGGTGAGCCTCATCACCTGGAGACTCATCACCTGGGGGCTTCCCTGGAGGGGGCTGCAGGAGATTGCACTTCTTGGGATTAGTTACAGAGGGGTGGTCAGAGATTTGGGGGGGTTATCAACAGTTTCTGAAGGGTTCCTGATGTGGTTTATGGGTTGCATTACTGACACTGATCTCAAATGTCTAGCTTAGTCATTGCTAGCTAATTACATTTCCTTCATAAATCAATAAACCACTTCGATCCCGATTTGGTTTAACAATAAGAAATGAAAATCTTTCCCCTGTGAAAGCTCATCACTCCTTATCATTTAGGAACATGAAATGGATTCCCTAATGTTTTACAATATGTTACATTTTAAGATATATTGTAGATCTTTGTTGTACAGGTAGAAAGCCGTTATAGTTAACAAAGTTATGCTCAGTTTACACCGTTATAATTAAGAATCCAAAGCCATATACCTGTGGCTTTCAAATTTCTAATTAATATTATTTTCAATATTTTGCAGAAGGGCTGCTTTTTTCATTCACTCTGGCCAACTCTTTCCCCAATTTTTTTCCCTTTTTTCTTTTACTGTATCTGTCTAGTTTTAGAAAGAGAAAGTGAAGTATATTTTAAAGCAGATTGTTTGCCCTTTTCAGAAAATTTTTCCTTCATTTCCATGAACTCTCCAGATCATATAGCCTCTTGATCTTTTCCAGTCACTTGAACAGCAGGTGGGAAAACCAGCTGATTTTAGAGACATTATTTAGAAACCACACACAGATAAATATGTTCTTTTGACCTGCTTGTTTTATACAATTAAAATAATCCTACATATAAGGTCTTATTAAAAAATATTGTCATAAAAAACCACACACACATATACATACAGAGGGAGGGGTTTAGTTTACAAATGCAACAGGAAAATCATTTTGATGAAGGCACAAAAGTTTTATGAATTAAGCCCTACATATTCTCAAGACTTCTATAACAAAACTACTGCCTCACTTGCCACATAACAAACTATTTAATAAAATCTCATTTAGGAGACCTCCCCAGGTGGCAATGTTCTGCCATACAAGAATCTTTTAATGCTTTTCATATTAAAATATTTGAATCATTCTTAGAGTTAAGCCTAGGGCTCTATTATGAAATAACTACTCCCAGGTAAGGAAATGGGGTTGGTTCCAAATATTTAAGACCTTTTTAAAAAAATCTCCCTTACAAATAACTGGTTTTCAGTCCTATAGTTTCTTGTTCATGAAGGAAAACAGTTGATATTCTATATATTGTGCATCTGGATAGTTCCTGAAGCATGGAAAATGCGGGCATCATAAAAGGTGACTGAAAGCAGTTTGAAAAAATAATTGGCTTGAGCCAGTAAAACTGAAACATCCCCCAGGTAGAGATGTGTCCTTTACCTTAGGGCTCATGTAAATCTGAAATGCTGCATTTATTAAGCGCTTCATAAGAATAGGACTGAAAGGTTTCTTTGTATGTTTGCAGTTCCTGTTGGATCACACAGGTGCAGGCAAAAACCAGCAGTGTGACATCCAGCTCTGAAAGCCATGTGACTACCGTTATTCCAGATAAATGCACAATAACTCTTTTTAATGAAGCCATGTGTCTTCCATGGAAAAGCCAGCTGGTATATCATGTGTCATGTTCAGCTAGTATCAATGTGTAGTATGATATTTTGGTGTGTCAGATTCAACATACACCTACCTCTCCCTGCACATGTAGACTTACACCTTGACTATAAGTAAATAAATAAATAAATTTAAAGGTTAGATCCTGATAGATGGGGGTTTGCTATTTTTTTTTTAATCTTATCTAGATTCTCCAGAAAAAGAACCATCTCTGCAATAATCAGCCAGTGAAACAAGCTGGAGAATTTGTCCCTTGCCTGTTGTTGCTGTCTCTCTAAAAACCCAAGTGGGCACTCGATCATTTAAATTCTCCTAAGGAAGGAGCACAGTTAAAGGACAGTTTCAGAAGTACACAATATTTTGTGTAATACCTCAGTAAGTATGGGGAGCTTTTCTCTGTATAATGGTATAAAACCCACCAGTTAAATCAAGTTCTAACAAACCAATTGGTGGACAAAACTTTAAAGCTGAAAAAAAATTTAAGCAATTATGTAGTCATTAGCCTTTCCAAGAATTTGCAATTAATTTTTTTTTTCTTTTTAAACGAGAAGATTGTCTGTAAGATAAAGACAACTATAAAAAGCAATTTTGTGGCAGCTGGGGGGCTGCCTGGTATAGGTACACTCATGCCCGGTGCATACTACAGGATGGTACACCAGGAGCTAAAAGATGTTATGGGTATCCACACTCTCAATACCTTGCTGAAAGCATTAAGTATCTGTCAGTTCAGCAGACCTACAATAACCATCTAGTCTACCTGGGGTTTTTTTGATACTTCAAGCTCCTCCAATGTATTGGTCTGCAATTTCTTCTACAAAAGCTCTTTTCCTTCATGATGAAGGAATGTTATTTATCTCACATTACAGTGTGACCACAGTTGCATTCCTGCAGTATTGAGAGCAGTGGGCACAAAGGTATGTACATTTCTCTGTTTGTTGATTTATTTGTTTAGCTATTTCTACCAAAATCAGGTTTCTGTCACTTTGTTAAAGGTCAGGTCTCAATACAAGGGCTCTACCATCTTACTGTCCATCACAGTTAATAATAAAGCAGATAAACAAGTCAAAAATGCCTGCAATGTAATTCTATAAACATTTATTTACCTTCTGTTGGCCTAAACACACACTTACCTTCTTTTGATCCTCTACTGCGTTGTTCCATTGCATTTGTTCTCTTACATCACCCTCATGGCCAGCAGCCCAGCACAACCCCAAAGTTTTCAGTTAATCAGTCAGTTGCTCTACATAACTTTGATCTCTCCATTATAAAAAGTAATTGCTCACGTAAACTATACACTAACTTTTTCAACAATTCAGGCTGAAAATCTCCTTTCAAAGAAACTATTTTAGACTGAGTGATTTTTCTCTACCTAAATCTGTTTAACACCATAAACTTTATTCAACCTAGGGTGAAAGAAAAATCAGATTGTAGGCATTTCCTTTTTTAAGGTATCTTACCACGTTCCCTTTTGTAGGTATCTAAATACTGCTGTAAAGGTCATGCATAACAGGGTTAATGGGCAAGCCCTTCTGTCCATGCTTACTTAGGATGTCAAATAAGAAAAAATCACATATATTACCTCTCCACTCCCCAGCCCACCCCCTGGAAAAACCTTTCTTTGCCTAAAGACACAGTAAGCATTTCTGTCTTCTGAAAGATCAGAATTCAACTTCTGACTGCACTGAAACGGGTGTGCAATCTTAGATTTTTGCTTACACAAACCCACAGAGGTTTTTCTAAGTCCTACAGTAACACATACAGAATTTTTTCCTGAGTTTTGAAAACCTACTTATACACTTTGTCAACCTGTACAAGAGATAAAATAAGAAAACAGAAATAAATAAGATCCTTTTCTTGCTGAAACAATTTCATGACATTCCAACAAATGTCATGCCTCTACATATTTCAAGAGAGAACTGAGAGGGTTAAAACAACTTCTGCCATCTGAGATAAGTATGTCTTTAAACAACTAGACAGGTATACACCTACCATATTAGATAATGCTCAAGGAAAGAGGCAATTTTTATTGTGCAAAACCAAGACATACCTCTTATTTTAGACAGCAAATCTAACCATTTGTCTGTCAGAGAGGCTGATGTTCGAAGTGATAAGTAACTTATGTACACCATGGACATCCAGGGTCCAGTAGTCACTAAGGAGGCTGAATGGTAATTGAGTATCATGCAAACATCTACTGAATGTCAAAATCAGGCAGCATAAATGAAAAAAACACCAAACTTGTGTAAATGGTATGCCTAAGCATTTTCAATGTGTCTGGAAAAAACTTCAAACACAGTCTTTCCTATAATGTTTCAGTATTTCCCATTTCATCAGCAAAAGGATTTTTTACAAGGCTTTTTAAAAATTAAGAGTAATTACTCTACTAACTCCAGAGTTCAATATAGATTCTAATTGAAATCTGGAGCTGTCTGACCCAAAATAAAAATTAATATGATGGGGAGTTTAGGAGAAGGAAACTGTTTGCTTAAACAATTTCTTCCACACTGGTGTAGTAATTGTGTCACTTGACTAGTAATTGCTCATACATTCTAGTAAACTGATAAACTAATATGTGGACTCTTCCAGGCAATGGAGGCAAACAGTACAAACTTTTTTAAAAAATGCAAATTAAAACCCACAACTTTTTGCTACTCATTTCCTCTGCTTCTGCAAAACCAAGCTTTGCAAAAACCTAAACTTTGCACATAGACTGACTTGAACTTTGGAACAATTGGCAGCTTAGGTTCTTCAGTTGTAACAGGCATCTCGATATGAGGAAGAAAATGACACAGTTGAAACACCACTGAGAATTAACAAGATATAATTAGGTAACTTTCATAGCCAGTATGGAGATTTTACTCCATGCCAGCCAGCCCTAGAACCAGCTGAACTGCTAATGGTCTTCAGAAAATACCAGATGAAATATCTGATTTTCCTTTCTCAAGTACCTCAGAAATCTTTGTTTCTATGAAGAATATAAATTTTGTAACACTACATAAAACAGAACAATGCTGATTCTGCTGCCCATGAGGCAGTATCAGTCACTTATCTAGGCCCTTCCTTTAAGACACAGTTTACTACGCTTTGAAAAAAGATGACAGTATCATAAATTCTGCATAGTAGGAATACCTGTTTGCACTCCAAACTAACTCCAGAAGACACTAGACAGCTCCTCCCCAATAATAACTAAGACTTTCCTAAGTATCAGCTGATCACTTACAAGGTAAATCTGATCGATGAATGAAGCAGGTGGCCTTTGGGCCTTAAAAAAAGAACCTCAGTCTGTGACAAGTAGGAAAAACTTCCTTTAGAAGATATTGTTGTAATCTGGGGGAGAAAACATTCACTGTAAATCAGTTCATGACTTTTTCTCTTTCACTTTGTCAGAATAAAAAATTTTTGAGCTAGCACTTGGATTTATTCACACAACTGAAGAAAAAAAAAATTATTGAAAGCCTAGTTTGTTCTCCCTTATAGCTTGTTTCACATGCTTCCACGAAAACTGGAGAAAGCCTTCCCTCTTCTCTTTGCCATTCCACATTTATCTTCTCTTTGGAAAAAAAATTGCTGTCAGTTTAAAAAAATATTACTTCAAAACATGAAAAAGGCAGGGAGCACAGGGAAAATAGTATTTGTCAGCAGAGATAGTAATTTTTACACAGATGCATCAGCTCATTAATTTCTAACAATTCATGAACATCCTAATTTCCACTGGTGGGTGTTGGCAAGGTGGGTTCTGACTGATCTTGTACAGCTTTAGGACAGCGACAAAATTATGTTGTTATGTATCTATATATTTCAGAGGTTGTTTTGCACATATGGCAGACCATACACTATAATTAACAAATTAAGTATTGAAAAAGAGGTTGGAGGTATAAAGTTTGATGGTTTCATGTGTTAAAATGTTTTCTGTATTTGTGTTGATTCCTTAAGCATCAAAACATTGTTACCTTTTCAGACAGTTTAAGGAGGAGTTCATCTGACTTACTATACCTGAGAAAATTTTTTTATTTTGTTTTTACTACTTAGAACTTTTGGATTTTTGGTGCTGTTTTGAGATACCCTTGTGATTCCTAAGACCTTGTTATAACATATATAACATATTCAGTTTTAAGTGCATATTAAAAGCAGAAAAAAATAAAGAAAGGAAATAAGTTTAAAAGTTCCTCTTTTAGGAGACAGAAATTGCTGTTGACATCAGCAGCTACTCATCTTTGAATGAAATAGAAGACTGATGGAAAACAAGCCCTATCAATAAGGTGCTTGCACAATGTGTTTTTTATTGCCATCACTGAAATAAAGTGAATGATACTAAAAGCTGTGACAGCATTAAAGTTCTTCCCCTTTGCTTTCAGCCACACCTAGCACTTAAGCAGAAGAGCATGAGGAATTAATAGTGAAGGTCTAAATTACCTGAAAGGAATTTAAGATTGCTACAAATGAGCCAGTTGTTCAGAGATACTGTACTTCCCTGATTATTATTTTGAAAACTTGCATGGGACCACAGAGCGACAGAAGATAATAAGCTGAGGAACACAGGAGTTCTATTACAGACCTCAGGAAATATAAACAAGTACCTCCCCAGGCTATATTCTAGACTTATGCAATTTTCAATTTAATCCATTTAATGTAAGGAGTCCTATCTTGTACATTTGTACTGTCAGTTCTCCTTTGTAGTAGCTCTTTAATCTGTAATGAATACTAACAGACAAATTAAAATATTTCTGTAGGAAAACATATTAAATATTTAAATACAAAATCATCAATTTTGGCCTGAAAGGAGATGTTTTGGAATAGCAAGAGATACTGTCTATTCAAAATCAAAAAGTACTAAAAATTCCCAAAATATGACAGCATGGATTTTCCAGCTTGTCACATAAAATGGTTGGGTAAATGTCAATCAGTTCCTAAACCAACCATAGAATCAAAGAATCATAGAATCATTTAGGTTGGAAAAGACCTTTAAGATCATCGAGCCCAACTGTTAACTCAGCTCTGCCAAGTCCACCACTAAACCATGTCCCTAAGCACCACATCTACACGTCTTTTAAATATCTCCAGGGATGGTGACTCAACCACTTCCCTGGGCAGCCTGTTCCAATGCCTAACAAGCCTTTCAGTAAAGAAATTTTTCCTAATATCCAATCTAAACCTCCCCTGCCACAACTCGAGGCTGTTTCCTGTCATTTGTTACTTGGGAAAAGAGACTAACACTCACCTTGCTACAACCTCCTTTCAGGTAGTTGTAGTGAGCAATAAGGTCTCCCCTGAACCTCCTTTCCTCCAGACTAAACCATCACAGTTCCCTCAGCTGCTCCTCATAGGACTTGTTCTCTAGACCCTTCACCAGCTTCGTTGCCCTTCTCTGGACATGCTCCAGCACCTCAATGTCTTTCTTGTAGTGAGAGGCCCAAAACTGAACACAGTACTCAAGCTGTGACCCTACCCATGCCAAGTGCAGGGGGATGATCACTTCCCTGCTCCTGCTGGCCACACTGTTTCTGATACAGGCCAGGATGCTGTTGGCCTTCTTGGCCACCTGGGCACACTGCTGGCTCATATTCAGCCAACTGTCAACCAGCACCCCCAGGTCCTTTTCTGCCAGGCAGCTTTCCAGCCACTCTTCCCCAAGCCTGCAGTGTTGCACAGGGTTGTTGTGACCAAAGTGCAGGACCCGGCACTTGGCTTTGTTGAACCTCATACAGTTGGCCTTTGCCCATCGATCCAGCCTGTACAGATACTTCTGTAGAGCCTTCCACCCTCAAGCACATCAACACTAACTTGGTGTCATCTGCAAACTTACTAAAGGTGCACTCAATCGCCTTTGAAATCAACCCAAACTGAACAAATAAAATATCCATATCACTTGAAGTTATGCATCTTCATTACAATATTCCTCAGATAGGTTAGTGATAAGGTTATGTATAACAATATTGTGAGTTTATTTTTCTTGTGATTCCTTTTATTTTGTTGTACATAGTACAAAAAAATTAATGTTATAAAGGATACCACACTAACTGATGCCACAGTAGATGTAAATGTACTTGGGCAGCTGCCAACACCAGAAAGCATCATTTGGTGGAGCAGGGCAAAAGACCATCAACTGAATGCAAGGTGAAGGGTTTATGTTTTCAATATGTTTCAAAATCAATTACAGTGAGCTAATTATCAGACAGTTCTTTGAGGTTTGCTCTTGAAAAATGCAAATTCCTCATAGGACCTAATAAGTAACAAATAGTACAATACTTGTTTCATATACATAATGTAGGAGCATAAGCAAGGCAGGCTGCAATAAAGTCAGGGATATTGAATTTTATTAGCTATTTTAATGCAAGTACAATGTAGAGGGTATTTAAGATTTAACTAATGCAGTAACACTTTATTGTTGTTATTATTGTTGTTGTTGTTGTTATGTTACCATGGTGACCTCTTTCCCCAGTGTGGTTTTGCTGTTGTGGTTACTGTCACTACAATAAATGAATCCAAAGCCAGGAACCGATGTTGATCACAGATTCACCTGCCAATTCTAACCTCTTGCTAAGTACCTATGCATGTGAACTATAAGTCTTAAAGTATATTTTTTAATCATAGACGTATACATATCGATGTTCTGTGGTTTTTTGCCATTCATAATATAAAGGACAGTATCCATCAGGTAGCTGAGAATTTGAAAACACACTTTTAGCATAATAATAATACTAAAAGCTTTGCTCAGCTTCAGACTCTTCCTACCCAACTCCAACATTGTCTTACTTCTCAACATTGAAATCCCCACAGTGTATGTATCAAATCCATAAGTCTGCTTAAAAGCATCTTAGGTTGGACAGTTCTGAATTTTTTTCACATTCAAGAATGTTCCATATTCATCAATAAGATGCACTGATCCAATGTCTGCATTCATTTCTCCCCTTGCATGTCAGGGCCAAACCCTTTCCCAGCCAGCTATGACTTCCTTTAGAAACGGGTCAGTGAAAGGGTAAGAATGGAAAGCGTTGATGCTGCTCAATGTTTAATAGTGAGGAGCACAGCATTTAAAGGCAATAGAAAATTGATTGTGAAACAGTGACAGGATACAAACATAAATTTCATCATGCACCAAAAGCCAGCTCCCCCCTTCACAAGAAGTCCCCCTTTTGCACCTTGAATACACTTGTACATCTTCAGCAAGTGATGTGGACAGCATCCATGGCTGTGGCACTCTATCTAAAGAGGCTTTAAATCCCTTATCTGGGGACTAACTTATTTCCTGGGCTCTGTAATACAAGACTATCTTATAAGAGAAAAAAGTATGTTCCCTCTTTTCAGCATCTGTGTGGTTTTGAAAGAAAGGTTGCACATGGAAGGCATTTTATGTTCTTAACATGGAGTAGACAAAGGTCCGTATCACTGCCTTCCTCTTCACTTTCCCTGTTGGCTGTCTCCAGGAAGAAATATGCCAACAGCACTGGTTTTGCTTAGCATGTTACTTTGAAATCTGTCAAGAGAGTGTCTAGCATAGTTGGCATTACTTTATAGAGAGCTTTAGCACTCCACATCAGACCTTCACAATGGGAACAAGATACTTAGAAGTTCAGCATTCCTACATCTGGTCTTTCTGCAACTTACTGTGCAGCTTGCTCAAGATTACAAGGGAAATATGAAGCTGAACATGAAATCTCATTCTGATTCTCAATCTATTCATTTAAGCATAAACCAGTTCTTCCCATGTAAAGATATAGACTGAAAAATACAAAGACGGAACTACTGTCTGGAGGCTTGCAGAGGGAAGTAGACAGTTAAATTTTTTTAACTGTTAGAGATGGTATTGGACTAGCATCTGTCAGTTTTTGCTTTGAGCACAGTTAGAATCAATGATTTTTGCAATGTAGCTATCATTCACATATTTAAAAATAACAGCATGCAAAAGAAAAATCTTAAAGCACTGCAATCATTCTTTTAATGAAAACTAAACAAAAATCTCTCTAGCTTCATAGACTGATAGTAGGGACCGGGAGTTAGTACATAGATCTCCCAGATGCCAGCTGGAGTTGTACAGGCACAAGAGGAAAACAGAATTACAATAAAGAGTGGTGACTGGTGAGCTAGAACAGCGCTTCTCGCACTGCGGTCCAGGAAGCACCATCAGCAGTCTGTAAAGCCAGTTCTGTCATACCACGGAGGCATCTGTCAATCTCCAAGCAGAGTTATGTTCCGCAGCTGTAGCCAGCCCACAGTTCTTTCATTCAACTGAGAGGATTTTTTTAATTAGCTAAACAACATCACATAGTTGAAGCACTTCACTGAAACCTGCATGGCTGTCTCCTTACCCTCAGGCTTACTTCTCTGCTTGTTCTGCCAGGTGGAGGGTTCAACAGTTCAAATGAGAGTCAGAGATGGGGTTCAGGAGGACCAAAGGCTCTTCAACTGCCCAACATTTACCATTGGACAAGCTGGAAGAGCACACCCTGCAGCTCCACCCAGCATACAACAGCCCAGCTGGAGCATGAGGAGCACAAAGCAGTGCTCCTTCCCCTCCATAGCCAATTGGTAGAGCCAAATATGGTATCAGGTCAGGAAGGTCCATCAGTTTTGTTCAGGGAGTGGGCAAGGAAGCAGGCAATACATGAAGAAAGACCTTCTCCTCCAAGCCTGGGATGCTGCAGGGAGGCCCCATGCCACCCAAGATTGCAGCCTCTAACAGTGAGTGAAAGGACTGGCATCAAGTTTCCAGGGAAGCAGGAAAGCCACCTGAGGAAAAGTTTACCTGCCCTAAGTCCTCCCACAAATCTGCTGACTCACTGGTATTTCCCAGCCAAACGCCCACACAGACACACCAGTATGTTCTGAAGCTGTCTACCTCGACACTGCCCATTTCTGTCACAGAAGAATGGAAATGGCTCTTCCTCTGAATACGACAGTAAATTAAATACATCACCACTCACTTTTTTGATACAAGCTGTGATCAAGAGTTTGTAAAGCATCTGACTGCTGCAGTTCACCATTGCAGTCACACAGAAGTGAAGAGCAAGCTGCTGAGTGAGCTGTCAACCTGAAAACAGCTGGAGGCGTAAGCAGATTTACTGTTATTCTGAGGGTACAAAACAAGGTCCCAGGTCTCAGTACACCAGGAATTTTTTCAATGTTTGGATCTACAGCCCATTTATTATAAGTTGTGCTCAGCTCCATCATTAAAATTAATTTTTCCCCATAAAAGGATGTGGGAAGAAGAAGACAGTTACTTAACAGCTAGGAGATGCTGTCATAAGCTTCTTTTCTTAAACAGGAATTAATTTCATCTTTGAAATATTACCAAAAATGAAAGTGAATCTAACAGCCCACTTCACCTTAAATTTAGGTCTGAACTTTGAAAACAATATTTAAAGATTTGCTTTTAGGCTTATTTAGTTGAGTGTTGGTTTTTTTGGTAAAACAAGTGATAAACATATGTATGTGTGTGTCTGTGTACAAAATGTATAGGTATGTATATGTGTACATAAATACCTACATACAGCAAGAGAGACTCACTGAAAGTGCATGGGGCAGGGACGTCTGCGCGTGTGTGCTTGTCCATATGTGAAAGGCCCATGTTTGAGACCAAGCACTGGGAACAAAGGATGGGCTGCAAAAGGATCCGTGTCTGACTATTCCTTCAGAGCACATCACCAGTCTTCAGAGATCTGACTACCCACCCTGGTTCCCCACCTCCTGTCTGGGATAAACGAATCAAACCAACTGCATGACAGCAGCTCCAGTATTTCTAGTTAAATCTAGCCAAGTCTTTATATAGTAGGCCTGAATTTTACGAAAGCCTGTTACTACAGAGTTATAGCTTTTAATTAATGGCAGGATTCTCAATCATATTTCTAGCCAGATTTTAGGGGGGGCTGACTTGTGTTGATTATTTCATCTATGTTTTCTCCTTGCCATACAGTAAAACTTTCTCATTAATTCTCTTCTTGCCACTATCTCTGATCTTTGGATTTCACTGGTTATCTTGTTGGTTGACAGGAAACTATGACAGCCCAACCTTCACAGGTTTCTTGGTCACTCCTGAGGACCTGTCTTGTAGATAGGATCTCTGGAAGAGTGGTCTTTGAAAAGATATCCAAAGAAGCTCAGCCTATTAGAGTACATTATTTAAAATGAAAACAGCCTTGGAGACATTTCCCTGTGCTGCAGTACTCTTCACTAGATAAGTGGCCAAAGCAAAGGGCCATCTTTTCTTTGCTTCTGTTTGAAATTTATGGAGGAAGAAAGTAGACAGATTAAGGTCATCTCCAGCTTTCAGGGAGAAGATACGCAAAAGCTGCACTTTTAAGAAAAAACATTTGAAAGTTTTTCATTATGTTGTGTGCATATGTGCTTCTTTGTTTGGTTAAACCTGTTTCTAAATTCAGTTTTATGTTTTGGTGTATCTGGATCAAAGATTAATTTTAATAACTTTCAAGATCTTGTTCTTAGATCACTTAGGACTCCACAGACATATACAAAGATAGAAAGCTCATTCCTTAAGCTGATGGTCTCTTCTTAGCATTAGGATTGCTGAGTCTCTCATCTGTATGGGCACAACATTCCCCCTATTAATTAACATGGTTAAGGATGACTTGTCAAGGTGGTTACAAGCTCCCTATCTCATTAGTTAGGAGCCCCATTCTCTAAAGAATAACAATTATGTCCTATTTACTATACATTTTACAATTGCTGGCCATGGCTTTCAATCACACATTTTTAAAAAAGCATTATTTTCAGCTTATATCTTGTAAACAAATGATCAAAATTCCGAAGCTGCTTAACCTGTCATAGTCGAAAAAGCAAGAAAGGTTTGTCAGTCTCTGAAATGGAATAACTTATCATGTCAGCAGCAAATCATGTGGGATTGGTTGATTTCCGTTAAGAATTATGCTCCTGCCAAGATCAAAAAAAACTTTATGTTTTCCTTTTCTATAAGGCAACAACCCTTCTTATTAGCTTCTGATATTTTATTCCCTGCAATCTTCGTTTGAGAACGCTATGTAAACAATCCTTTTTTTTTTTTGTCTTTTCTGTTCCCACTAAGACAAATCCAAACTCATTCTCTTTTGTTGACATACCATGTTTGAATAGGAAAATATGGAAATGAGCAAATGATATCCAACATCTGGCTACTACATTTGGCCCCACTGACTTTCTTATGGCTGCCAATGGCAGTGATGTTGAATGGATTTTTGTCATCTGAGACAGTAAGTAACACATTTGTGAAGAAAATTCTGTTAAGCAGACTTTAGCACTCTCTCTCCCTTTCTGACAGAGTCTATAGTTATCTGGACTGTGGAAAGATCTCATTTCTGCCCCATGCATTTTTGTAAATGACACAAAATCCCTTGCTAAAATTAATGTTAGAATGGCAAGAGAACATATGAATAGGCACAAAACCAGCTAATCAATCTAGAATGCCAAACATCACCTTACATGGATGCATATTTTGTCCCTTAAATACGACTAATTAGTTTCATCTATGATTTTTGCTTCTTACAATTCTGCCAGCTCAGAAACAAGTTCTACCTGGGTTAGCCTTCCTGCAGAGGAAAATGATGCTAAATTAGCACTTAACATTTAAATGCTTTGCTACTTCTAATGCAGTGCTGAACGTGAGTTTGCAAATAGTATAAGCAGGCATAAATCAAGTCCAGCATGATGCCAGCTGGTTTCCTCAAAGTAATTTTCTGAATTTCAAATTTCAGCCCTAAGTTGTTCTGGACTTGAAGCAAGAATCTTTAAATTTTTTTTCAGTTTTTTGGTTACTATTATTTAGTCTAATGACAACTTCTGTTCAAGCACATATGCCTATAAACCCCCATAAGGTGAAGACTGGCAAACTGGTAACAACAGACAAGGAGAAGGCTGAGATACTCAACAATTTTTTTGCCTCCATCTTCACTGGCAACTTCTTTTCCCGCACCTCTAAAGCAGATGTACTTCAATGCAGGGACTGGGGAAGCAAAGTCCCTCCCACTGTAAGAGAAGATCACCTGAGGAATGTGAACATACATAAGTCTATGGGACCTGGCGAGATACACCCCAGAGTCCTGAGGGAACTGGCTGTCATTGTCAAGCCACTCCATGATATCTGAAAAGTCACGGCAGTCAGGTGAAGTCCCCAGTGACTGGAAAAAGGGAAACATTTAACCTGTTTTTAAAAAGGGTAGAAAGGAGGACCCTGGGAACGACCGACGTGTCTGTCTCGTCTCTGTGCCTGGGGACATCATGGAACAGAACCTCCTAGAAGCTATGTTAAGGCCCATGGAGGACAGGGAGGTGATTTGAGACAGCCAGCATGGCTTCATCAAGGGCAAGCGTTGCCTGACCAACCCAGTGGCCTTCTATGATGGAGTCACTACATCAGTGGACAAGGGAAGAGCTAGGGATGTCATCTATCTGGACTTCTGTAAGGTCTTTGACATAGTCCCCCACAACATCTTTCTCTCTAAATTAGAGAGATATGGATTTGATAGATGGACTGTTTGGTGGACAAGGAACTGGTTGGATGGACACATCCAGAGGGAATTGGTCAACGGCTCAGTGTCTGGATGGAGATCAGTGATGACGGGTGTCCCTCAGGGGTCCATACTGGGACCAGTAATGTTTAATATCTTTATCAATGACATAGACAGTGGCAATCAGTGCACCCTCAGCAAGTTTGCAGATGACACCAAGCTGAGTGGTGCAGTTGACACACCTGAGGGATGGGATGCCATCCAGAGGCACGTGGACAAGCTGGAGAAGTGGGTCCCTGGGAACGCAGGAGGTTCAACAAGGCCAAGTGCAAGGTCCCGCACCTGGGCTGGGGCAACCCCTGGGATTAATACAGGCTGTGGGATGAAGGAATTGAGAGCAGCCCTGCAGAGAAGGACTTGCGGGTACTGGCGGTACACATATGAAAATGTGAGTTCCTACATATAAAGTTATAGTAAATGTTGTGTTAGCTGACATAACACGTTAAGGTTCTTTTGTCACAAGAGCAAGCCAGCTCTTGGCAGATACTCCTCTTATAAATTTCACCTTTACCATATCATACTCTCCAAATAAAAGTTACAGGAATTTATCTTTCCCCTACAGAAAAAAAAGCATTTCCCTTAATCTCCTGGCAGATAAATGTGGCTGAACAACTTTTCTCAGAAACGTGCTTGAAAGCTGAGAGAATGCCTGGAAACATTTTGTTCCCAAAGATGAAAGTTTAACAAGGTCATAGTTGTCTGAAAATCACAGCATTAGAATAAAAGCAATTATGTAATCCTCACTCTAGCTGACAATGACCAACATTTTGCTCTAAAACTGCACACCTGCATAACTTTAGTCAGAGAAAGCAGCAGAAACTAAATTATTGAAAAATACTTTCACAGGATGATAACTGTTTTGACCAGAAAGATGTATCAGCTAAATCTCCAAGGTCTCATTTCTATGGTTTTCTGTTCTCATCTCTGATTAGGACTCTGGAATGAACTTTCTGATTCCAAAAGAGCTCTCAGCGCTCTGGCTAACAACTAATTCCTCCCATGCTCTCCCTTGCAGCAGTCTGCTTGCATTCTCCACTGTTTCTCACAAACTGAATGTCAAGCCTCCAAAAGACCTTCATCCATCAATGTCCTCGCTTTCCCGGTTTTACAAGCACTCTGAGGTTAAAGAAAATATTCTCTGCAGGTACTGGGAGTAGTTCACCACCATAGCAAGAACAAAAATGTATACAGCAATGAGCTCCTCTGCTGGAAAGGAGTCTGAAAGAGTGATGTTTCATTTCATTCTTTTAAACAGGAAAAGACACTTTCCTCATTTAGTATATGTGTGGAATTATATGATTTTTTTTTCAGTAAAATCTTTCCTAGAGGTTATTCCACATGCAAATATACAGGAGTAGAAAATATTTGAAATGCGTACAGAAAAGTTTCTGAGTCATAGCATAGTAACTTCAAGTTAGTGATGCTTTTCTTTGCCTGCAACATCTTTCTGAATTGGGATTTGCTTGCTACAGGCATCCCTTTAACATTCTAGAGGCTATTTTTCAGAGCCAATTTGCAGTTCCATGGAAGTCAATAAGTCATTCAACATTGTTTAGGTCAATGCTGAGTATGGTTCAGTCTTTCGACAAAATATTGGTTACTCAAGTGACTATATATATGTATATATACATATATATACACACACACTAGTGTTCTGATGTTTGTCCAATTTAAATGATCACATTTTCAGACTATATTCTCAGTGGTGACACTGATTTCCTTAGTGATACTTTATCGCTGAATGATACAACAGCAGATTTAGAATTTCTTCGGATGTTTTTCTTTTTACTGTTTTATTGTACTAAGAGGAATTGGATCCTGAAACAGCTTGTACGTTTGCAAGTCCTGGTTCTTCAGGGGAAATTTTAACAACCCTGAACCTGGATTTATGAACAAGATAGAGCCAGCTGGGGGTCATGAATGCTGGCAGAATCCTTGGCTTCATTGACCAAGAGGTGTGAGGGGGGCGTGTAGGAAAATTATGACCTTGAATTTATGAAGAGCAGCCTGTTCAGGATAGGTGAGACACTGTGAGAGGCTGCCCTGAAGTGTAACTTGTGAAGGGACCAAGGACAGGTGGTTTATTTTAAAGACAAACACTTGCAAACTGCAACAGTTTTCCTTTTTGATGACCTGTATTTCTTATGTTTCTTATAGTTAATATTTATTTTAGGGAAGTAGTGTTTTCATGTGTCTAACTTCAAATGAAAATTTTATTGCACAAGATATACATTACCATTCCAAAATCATTTTAAAGTACTGTTTACTATGATTACATGGTGTCAATTAAAATAAAATACTAGTAGAACCTTTTTTTGTTGTACCAAGATTCTAAGTTATTATTCACTAGAACTTAAACATATTATACATTTGCTTTTTTCCCCAGCTTTGCTGTGTGTAAGTTTCAGAAATTGCAGAGGTGGGATTCTTGCTGAATTCAAAACAAGTCCCACCTGCAATTCAGGACTGTTCATGTGGTCCCCCCTCAGTACTGGTGAGTAAATAGACATACCTCTTTTATCTCTGCAAAGATGTTAATAGTCTAAGAATCATTTGAACTGAAACGGAGAACTTTTTTCCCAGAGAAGTACATCAACACCAATTATAAACAAACACTTCAACCTGCCAAAACCTGTATGGGGGACATAATGCTAGAGAAAGACCAAAGAGAGTAACTCAAATGAAATTATAGCTACAGAATACTGAAAAGTAGACAAGAAATCTATTTATATGGTGTCAACAACATTCACACTACACTTTTCTGAGTGAATCTGTGTATTAAAGAGATTAAGTGGAGTTTATAATCCGACTTTTGCACAAAATGAAGGGCAAGAAATCTAAAAATAGGGACACATTTATTTTAAAAATAAAAAGAGAAAGACTTCTGCAAAGCATTTTGTTTGGAAAAATCTGGCCATATCAGTTCTAATTCTTCTTTCAGTGTTTGTGCTATCTATCTGCTCCTTGTACTTTTTCCCTTTCAGAGACTTCCTACTATTGATGGTTTGGTGCATTACCCTTTATTCTTTAAAAATCAAACTAGTTCAAGCACAGAAAGCTAAAGCTGCATGAAACATGACTGTTTCCAACCCCTGAGGTTATTATATGATGAGAGGTTCATCTGAAAAGAAAGACCAGCAAACATTAGGACTTGCTCCAAGATAAAGTAACATTTGCTACCAATTAGTAGCCATTTGTTTGAAATGTTTGCGTAGTTTTGCCTGCAAGGCAAACTATGGGATCCTATAAGAAGATGCAAAAGGACTGTTCTTCTCTTCTACGGCAACTCTTCAGAGTCCTGCTAAAAAAGCCCAGTGCTATCTTCAGCAAAACAGCTAAGTCTCAAGTTATTTTCCTCCCAAAAAAAGATGTGGAGGGACAGCAGGTCCGCTGGCCCATCTATTGATAGAGTGCTTCCCCAAGTCTAAGTGGTAAGGGTCATGCCATTTCCAGCGCTGGACAGTCTTACTTTCTGTTACTGTCTGGCCACTTACTGTAGTGTAATTTTATGAAGTCAGATAGATATAAAAGGATACAGAAGAAATGAAGAGCAAGTCACAATCTTTCTCACATGGTAAATACAGATATTGTTATAATATCTTGCTTCTCTATAAAGAATGAAAAGCACCAGGTCATATTTCCAGACCCAAAAGTCCATCGTGTTGGCATGGATGTATGCAGTGGGACCACAGGTGATGTTATGGCTCAGTCAGAGGACAAAACTCTTTATACAGAATCAAGTGTCTGCAAAAAGTAACAGAGACTTCAGCAAATAAGGATCTGGAATAAGATACATGCAGATATTTCACATAAAAATGGTAAGCTTATTCATTCCTTTATGTTTTTTGCCTTGCTTATGACAAATGAGACAAAGCCAAGGGAAACTGCATATAAAGATAGAAAAAGCAGTGTATGAAATATATCACACTGATATTTTTTTAAAAAGCAAATCATTGAGCATCTCATACAAAATAATTTGTATAGACCCTCAGATCCCAAGTGTAGAACGAATAACCCCTATCCTTTCCTTATTTGCTTTTTCCTTCCCACCATTACAGCTTTTTTTTCTCTTTCTTATTTAGCATTAAATAAAGAAACAAAGCATACTGCTTGTTAAACTTTGGCCACCACTAGGCATCTCCCTTATATTTCCTGCCATAATACTCTGAAGTTTGTCAGGTTGAGCCAGGATTAGCTGCTCACTGATACATTTCAGTGCTTTTTTGACATGAGACATTACAGCAATTTCTTCAAACTGTTAAGATGGATTGTGCTAGCCCTTGGTATTATGTCATCACATTTAGCCATGTCATTATTCTGTTCATAATATTAAGATAAGTTACCACACATGGAATCAAAACAAGAATATAGTGGTTTTATTTTATTTTCCCTTAAGTTTCTGTCCATCTTGTAGATTCATGCACCAAAATATCTGCTTTACAGAAGAGTGTAGAGTTGATTTTATCCAAACCCCATTTCACCCAAAATGCTGCTATAGCAAAAGCAGTTTTCATTCTCATCTTCCTCTGAAGAAACCACAGAGACAAGATTTGCCCCCACCTGATGTCAGTGCCTGGACTAAAGCTCTTGATTCATAGAAATTAAACCAACAGTAAGGAGCACATATTTAAACTGATCTAGCAAACACAGAGGTTACCCGGGGTTATGATGTATTCCCAGAGAGCAGCCTGAGGAAGGAGTTGAAGGGAGTCGGGATTTTCCTAACATGAGTGCTTTGGAAGATTGGGAGTGGCAGGAGGTGGCTGCATCCCCAGGCGGGTGCCCATGGAGCTGTGGAGGTGGGAACTGCATCTTAGCAGATGGCTAAGGGCAGCCAGGGCCAAATCATAGAATCATAGAATCGTTTGGGTTCCCCATCTGCATCCAGGCTATCTCTTTCCGACCAACTGTGTGGACAGGGAAGCTCGTGACTGTACGCCAACTTGACTACAGAAAGCAGATAGCACTGCTTATCCTGTCCTTGCTGGGTGTAACAGCGGCAGCTTCTTCATGGCAAAAGCAGAGGGCTGGGAGGTCTGGCCCCAGCTGGACTGCACCTGGCCCAGCTGTACAATCAAGCCAGGATCACGGGGCGGGAGGTGAAGCCTTACCATATGAAAGAGGTCCAGAACAAGGTCCTAAGAAAACTGACTCAGAGACAGTGTCCCGTGATCCCACTAAAATAATCTCCAGCCTTGCAGGCACAACTAACTCCACCACAGTTCATCAGTGATATAATTTACCAAAAGGGAGGTTAGAGGAGAGAAAGCTAATTGTTTTCAGCACTACCATACTCCATGAAGAGCTAGTCATATTTACCACTTAGAAGCCACTAAAATGCATATTAAAAAGAATGTATACCCTAAATGTTGCTGTTTGCAAACAGCAAATAAATACTATATTGAAATCTTTCTCAAGCAGCATACAATGCACATTGCCTAAAGCAAAAAGGAATTAACCTCAGCTTTTAAATATAGTGACTAGCAGCTGCCAAAAACAGATATGTATCTAATTCTGTCTTTGCAGGGTGTACATCTTCTAGTATTTTTGCATTGTAACAATCTAATTTTATACAATGACAGCCAAGAATAGATTTTCAGGATGGTAAATACACAACTGCATGTCTAATTTGCTTGCAAAATATTCATGGCACCGTGTACAAATACAGTAAATGAGCGTACAAATTTGAGTATAAATATTTTTGTATCAGCCACTATTGTTGCAAGAAGTACAACACGACATGAAATAAATTAGAAATTGGCTTTTTTTTTTCAGTGATCAAATTGCTTTTTTGATACTCTCATCTTTCATGATGAAAACTTCCTATCTGATGAAAAGTTACCTAGTTCAAGATTTGCTATGCAATGTGTTCAGTCTTCCACATATGCTGTGTGGGTATGTAATTCAAAAGTTCCTTTTTCAGAAATGCTGGTTATGAATTCCAAACTTACTAAGACTGGTCAGGAAATAATTTGTATATTCCATGATAATTCTTACAGATTTCAAAAACCTCAGAAATTCTTCAGGAAAAATACTGTTTTATCTAAATCAAAACATTTTACCAATAATGAGGTTCATATATGAAGACAAACCATTTAAAAGCACATTTTGTCCATTTTCTTCTTTTCAGAATTTTATTGTCTTATTAATGAATTCAGAACTTTCTATAATGAGACCTTAATTAAATTAGACTCAGTGCACCACTAAAAATGTTTACATGCGTTGTAAACTGCTTGAATTACAGGATTAAAAAAAAAAAGTAGTTCTGAGATACCTTTACAAAACACATCTAGTTTTCACTTTCTATCTTTTATATTCCACTCCTTCCCCAAAATCTTTACTTGTTGCAAAATGAACAGAATTTATCCAGTTTCTTACCAAACAGTTCCACGTTAATGACAAGGTTAGGATAGCTACAGATACTAAGAAAAAGAGACAACCAAATATAAAGATCTTTCACTCCCAGTTTCATGCAACTTTATGTGAGTAATCTTCCCTTAGCTTCTAATCTTTAACCATTATTTTAAATGGTTTAACTCCCATCATTTTTTTTTCAAATCTTAATGAAGCAGTCGATTTGGCTTACAAAATAGCCAAAACACCTGAATAGAAAGCACCTGAAAGATGATGATTTTAAATCTTTTCATCATATAAAAGGAATTGGGGGTGGAGGATGTTTAGGGTTTATTTCCAACTGAGGTAAAAGAAAACAATAAAAATACACATTAAACCAAATATCTTTCAAAAAAACTTTCTCCTTTCATCTGAACCTCAACAAAATATCTGTGTAAAACTAAAGAGCCAAAAACTAACATGCAGAAAAAAGCTTCCAAATGTTACATATTTCTACACACAATTTTTAGGTACTTGGCCCCTGGTGAAAATTTAATGTCCTGGATTTCTTTATATTTACCTTCCATCGTCAATTCAATCCATGCTTCAGATGCAAGCCAGGACAGTATCTTTCAGCATACATACAAAGCAGGAGATGCAGATTCAATTCCCTTCTCTGCTGCTTAATAAAGGTCATACTTCCTAATAAAAGTGTCAGACTGTAGGGTATTGTACACAGGATGTAGAAGGAGCTTGGCAGTCTAAAGAATTGGACCAAAACAGAGAGCATATGCAAGAAATTGCCCTGCACCATTCCAATTGCACAGGGTAATTAAAGCATTCATTTGAAGACACTGTATTTTATTCCATGATTTTAAAACATTGGATTCTTCCTCATGACTAAGATGGATGAGTTAAATGCTAGACCTCATCACCATTATTAGCCATGCTTAAAATAGTGTAAGACAAAACTGAATTTTGTTAGGAGCAAATTACTGTGGGTCATGGTTTCAAGCCTCTCTACTGGGTCTGGCTCGAATGAAATTAAGAAATTAACTTTATTCATAGCAGCCCATATAGTGCTGTGCTTTGCATTTGTGGCTTAAACAGTGTTGATAACACACCAGTGTTTTGCCTGTTCCTGAAAAGGGCTCTCATAGAGTCAAGTCTTTCTCTCCTTGCTTCCCCACAAAAGTCAGCAGGCTGCGGGCAGCCAAGAGGCTGGGACGGGACACAGCTGACCCCAGCTGACTAAGGAGATATCCCATACCATATGATGTTGTGCTCACCAATAAAATCTGAGGGAAAGGAGGAGGAAGGGACAACATTCAGAGTTACATCATCTGTCTTCCAGAGCAATAGTTACATGTGCTGAGGTTGTGCCTTTCAGGAAGTGGCTGGACATCTGCCTGCTGATGGGAAGAGGTGGAAGAATTTCTCTTTTTGCTTTTATTGCACAAGCAGCTTTTGATTTTCTTATTAAACTGTCATTCTCTTGATCCATGAGACTTTTCACCTTTGTTCTACTTTTCTCCCCATCCTCTGGGAGAGGGGGATGAGGAAAAGGCTGGGTGGGTGCCTGGATGCTGGCTGGGGGCAACCCACCAGAGCACGAGTACCAGGCTGGGCTCACATGAGGGTACTTAGGTTGTATGCTGTTTCTCCCTGTACAGAAAAGAGTATAGCAATTCCAGGCATGTCAAGAAGCATAAATGTGGGAGCCTCCAGTTTAAGGTCAAATATGGATTTCATGACCCCGGAATTCAGCAGCTGGATGAAGATTTCTAAGTTCTTTGTTTTGGGCTTAAGATATAATCTAAACATCAAAACGCAACACTCTGAGCTCATGTTTCTTTTGGAGATAATTCTAACTGGGTGATTCTGGCACATTTGTCCTACAAGGTACAAGCCTCAGGGCATTTTAACAGTAAAGACAAGGTCAGCCTTGTGTTGGTGGAGGACTAAGCAAGGCCTATGAAGTGTGATGAAATATCCAGGCTTTGTGCTTTCCTCAGCTCTCCTTCAAGAGAAATGGAAGGATTCTGTCCTGGTTTATATTTGAATGAAATCTAATTGCCAATGGTTTAAAACATAGATGGGGAGTGGAAATTTGGTACAGTCAAAGTTATGCAGGCTGATAAAAAAAGAAAAAAGAGATGATAGAAAGATAAAAGAGAAACAGAATCCTTGTAAATAGAAAGGTAGATTGTTTTGTTTTGTTGGTTGGGGTTTTTTTCCCAATTTATCTTTTATTCTCCTCTCCCTTAAGTCCTCTATTTTGCTTTTAACTTTGAGCTGATTTTTCCAATACCTCATTTATGTTCAGTTTTATAGCTTCCTTTTTTTTTTTTAAAGTGGCAAATTCCAGTCACTTGGCTCTGTTTTTCAGTTGCATCCCACTATTAGAATCTGTATGAGTTACTTCTCTCTGTGCTTTCTTATAGTCTTTATTTTGTTGTTTTTTATTTTAGATCTATTCATTTTCCTTTTATGGGATGTAGTTATATCTTGCAAAGCATTTTTATCACCCCTTGTGGTCAAGCTTAACTACAGTGGCAGAGCTCTGTTCTCCAAATTAAACTCTTTCACATATGATTTTTATTTGTTTGTTTCCTTGGTGAGGAAATCTACTACCATTCCAGGCTGAGTACCGCAAGAAAGCAATCTGTTTTCCTGGATTGCAGCCCAACACATTTTATATCAATTATTGGTATAAAAGGGCTGTATCACATTACCATTTATAGGTATGCAATTTATAGCTCTCAGAAGTAATAAGTAATGAAGAATCCATGCACTTCCACCCTAGTACTTGTCAAAAGGTTAAAAATCTTTCATGATGCAGGTATGCTATTGCCAACTTTGAACTATCTCCTTGTAACATACGACCTTTTCATAACTGCATATAGGACACATGTACTGATTATTACAAATAAGTATATGAGGAACAGTAGTTCCTTTAATTGTTTTATTAAAAATTAAAGGCTTCTTTTTAATGTTCTCTCTGTTTCTATCATAAGCAATTAGTCTTGTTCATGCCTTTTTACAGCTAATTATTTAGCATCGTAATAGTATTCAATCTGCTGCTTTTCCAGTTTGTATTCAAAAGTGATGAAAAAACAAACTCCTCCATAAATGGTAAAACCTTAAGATATATGTTTGAAAAATCTCTGTTTGCCTTAATATATACATATATGTTTAGATTTTTCCTTTCACATTTGCTATACCATATTCTATAACGAAAGACTCCAGTGTCTGGAAAAATTCAAGTATAATATTGTATAAGTCATTGAAAGGTCAAGCTTAACTTTATCTTCCTCTTCAGCAAACCACAGTCTGAGAAGTTTATGTCAAATGCTTCTAGGATTTACTAGTTTACATCGTTAATGTTGCATGCATTGTGCTGTGAAAGCATGGGCTGTGTGACATGTGAAGCGACAGCTGCTGTGTAAACTGGAAGGATTATTTTTCAGTAACTAGGGTATTTTCCCCTCCAGCACTCCTTAAAACTGCCACATATCAAGGTTAATGCAATTTCAGATATTTAAGAAGTGTAAATTTGGGAGGCTATTTGAAACAATAAATTTTGATTATTTTTTTTCCCCCTCAATAAATTACTAAAATTTCCAAATACCAGAAAGGAAAACAAAGAGTGATTTTTTTTTTCTTGATTGTAAGTTTTCCCTCTAAATATTCTGCATGCATTTCCCACCCCACCCCAAAAAATATACTTTTACAAAATTTATGGAGAAAGTTAAATTTTCACATATTTTTTTTTCAATTTTTTTAAATTTACCTATATACTTCCAAGCTTTCATTCTTTTATATTCCTTATGTTACTTATGGCAATTTTGTTTCCTATTTGTAGGTGGGAAGCTGTATGCCTTTAGGCTTTTCTTTTCTCAGAGATTTATAACTGATATTTGAAGTAGTTCTCTCAATTTTTTTTTAATGTCTACTTGCTGACAGAAAAAAAAAAAAAAAGAGAGGAAATGTGCTGTATCCCAGGTCTGATCTGGAGATTGAGCCCAAATGGAAGGTGGCTCTGAAGAGGTGTCTAATGGCGCTATATCAAACAACTGATGTGTTGTGTTTGTGAGAAAATTATTCCTAGATAAGGGTTAACTACCTTTACAAGTATATCTTAGTCATCTAGGTGGAAAAATGAACTTGCATAGATCCTTTGGATCCTCCTGTTAATACTCAAATGCTTGCTGGTCTACTGCTCACCCAATGCTCACTCTTGTATCCCAGGAACAGACTGATGTGCATACATGTAAATAAATGGATTAGTATCCATACTCAGAAACATTTAGTGAAAACTAAACTAAGTTAATCAGTGTGAAAAGTACTTAAATTAAATTAAAATTAAATTTTACTAATACTGAGCACTAAGATAGTGTTTACATTAAAAATTATGCGTAACATATTCATGTTATTTTGTAATATATGCATGTAATATCTACAGCAAAACTCTTGCTCGTTCTCCATGTCATATTCTTCTATGACAGTATTACTAGTCAACTGTCCATATGTTGATGTAAATATATATCTAAGAACACATGACGTCATATCAGCACATGCCAGCTTTAGACCAGCTCTAAGAACATACACACTCATGTTGGATGTATGAATAAGCCCTCTTACTTGGCTTCATAGCTAGTTATCAAGACACTGTATTATTTAGGTCCTAATTTCAAATCCTGCTCTTCTTCAACAATAAATTTCACTGTACTAACCTAAGAATCATAGGTGATTAACACCATGGTATCAGGAACATTTTCCATGTTACGTAGAAGGCAGCAACACAGGCTTCATGCGCTTCTAATTTATTAAAAATAATCCTTTTGTCACAGTTCATCGACATTTAAAGTTATTACCATTGCCATTATGCAGCATCAACCTCACTTATTTCTTTTTTGCTTCTTCCAAGTCACAATCACGTTCTGTTGCATTTGTCTGACCAGATAGTGAAACCCACTATTTCCTATTTCTCTTCACTGTATACTCCAGAGTCTATGGTTAATGAGCCTTCTTATCTGCCTTGCACTAAGTCCTTTACTTTCCACAATCTCCATACTAAATTTTCTTCTCTGCCTTTCCATCTGGTCTTACTTCCCACTACACTGTCCTCCTTGCCTAGTTTCTCAGTATGCTTACGTAAGCTGAAATAATCAAATGAGTATGATTTTCAAGGTCAGGACATGTAAATATGCAGAGAGTTAGAGCTATCCCAAATAATACGTCAGCTTTAGATTTCCAGGGAATCAAAATTTTGCACATCTGTCATTTGGACTATAAGCACAATTATCACTATCTTGGATAACACACTGAGAATTTCATTGAAAAGTTGTAGAGCTAAAATGACAATCTGTTACAGTTGATAATCTTCATTACTCAAGATGTCTCCTACTATCAACAGGCAAAAGATAAGATGGAGCATGCAATCAAAAAGATAGGAAATACTGAAATTCAGCATGTTACAGAAGAAATTGCAGCAAGTTCACCATGGCACAATCTGAACCTTTTAGTCTTGTAATGGCTTAAACAGTTTTTGGTACTTAGACATCACAAAAATTTCAGCAACAGTCTGTCAAAATATTCTTTGTGGTATGCTTGTCCAAGTAACATTTCAAAAACATTTTCAGCACTGTGGTGCCAAATCTATATAATATTTGGTTCCCCTTTATTCCATATGTCCTTTGAGAATGTAAACTTTTTAGCTGTTTCCAGAAAGTGCCTGAACAATGAAGAATGTTTGGAATGTAATTATGTTTGTGACTTGGTCTCAGTGGAAAATCAGTTATAATGGCTTTTTAAAAAAAATATTTTTAGAACTGGGGAGGGATATGGAAGTGGGAGCAAATGAGCTAGCAAGCTTTTATTGGAAATGAAAACTGCAAGTCAGTTTATTTCTGTATTTAAGTGTTTTGTGACTGTTCTGATATGCACAGCCAAGAAGAGAGCTTAAACTATCTTTGGATTATGCTTGCAGTTTGAAAATGCATATATGGCAGGGCTGAAGAAAAAATAAGGCACAAGGTACCTTCTCACAGTGTATCTCTTGCTAAACAGAAAAATACCCTATCAACCTCTGACCAAAGGACTATAGGAAATGTTCACATTTTGAGAGGTAAAGTTGAAAACCAGATAAGAAGAAGGCAGGACTACAGGTCTTCAGTTTCCTTACTAAATCTAACAGTCTCTTCTGCACTGACTAAGATAAATTACTAGGAACAGAAGATAAAGCGGGCTACCCTGGAGGGCACTAACACTGAAGAACAACAACTGTGTTGGGAGCTCAAGACCAGGTGAGCTGATTGTTGCTTACAGGATAACATTATTCTAAATTAGAAAGGGAACAATTCTCAAATGAGGACAGTTAT
>VYZV01038422.1:1080-20945 GCA_013401275.1 Pandion haliaetus | reverse complement strand
AAATATCACTCTGCCTGTAAACCCTGAGAGTATGTTCTGAAATAATATTAGCTATGAAATTCTTCTTTTGCCACATTTGTTTCCTAGTTTTGTTCATTGTTCCTGGTGTTGCAGATTCTCATTGTTGTAAACTGCCACAGTTCCCCTGATATTAATGAAAGTACAAAAATATATGTAGCCATTTAAGACCTGGATCATCGTAATTTAAAACTAAGTTGAATGATGCACTTGGGACTATTCTCCAGAGCAGAATCCTGCAAGAATATGGAATAGTGTAGATTTGTGATAAGAACAAAAAGCTGGATGTCAAAAAGAACAGGTTCTGCCACCAGACAGCTGTGTAAGTGTAACTCACCTTCATTTTATGCCCTGTGAAACAATGACGGTAGTTTCACCAAGGTCAGAAAGACAGACACTAGCATATCCAGCAATAATATTATTAATTAATATACTTTGCCTTAGGTATCTTGAAAGGCTTCATTCAGTAAGCCTTTAAAGTATCTTCAGAGCCACAGTGGAAAGGAGCTATTAACAGCGCAGTTTGTTATTATAAATAGGTGTTTTCCATCTCTAAGTTTTGATCTTGGTGATCTTATAAACGAACTATGGAAAAAGTGGCAGCTGTTATCTTGACAGATGGGTCTCAGGCATTGCTCTGCTGGGCATTAGACAGTCGTCTCTCTAGAGAACAATAGGAATTTCCAAGTGCCTGTATCTATTTTCATCTACTTAACAAACCACTCATGTCTTGGATTAGTGAAGGGAAGAAGCAAGGAGAATGCAAAATAAATGTTTTAGGAGAAACATGTCAGAGCAAGGGGTGAGAATCAGATGAGTATCACCTATTAGTGACTTCCTCCTTGAGTTTTACTGAAGTGACAGACAGAAAAAGAATCAGCAGTTTCTTATAGAGGCAATGGAGACAAAAAGGCACTTCCAGAAGGTGAGATGCAGAAAGCCTGTGCACTGAGTGAAGTGCAGCCTATAGTCGGCTAGCAGGACACAGTAAGTACAAGGATGAACCTCAATTTTCAGCTCTTCCTAGAGTTTATCATCACCATCCATTTTGGATGTAGAGCTTTAAATCCGATTTTAAGGACATACACAAGCCTGAGAAAGGTTCAGGCTTTTTAAAAGGTTGTTGGTAGAGAGGGTGCTACTGCCCACCTTTTCTATCATAAACACTTGCCAAGAGCACCACAAGTTCAACTCCACCTCAAGCCTGAATTTAAACCCATGTCCTTCACCCTTTCTGATGGTATTTTCATCATCGGACAACCAAACACTCAATGGGATCAGCCTCTATGCTCCCCCCTTGAATCTGTACAGCAGCTGGAAATGGAAAATGACGAAGTTAGGAGAAAACTAAGCAAGTAGTAATTAGGGAGGTCAGTGGGATGGGCCGGGACCTGGATCCCAATTCTTGCTCCCAGGACTTGTTAGATCAGCTGTGCCTGATGTTGTGTAGGATTTGTCCCTGCATTGTTCTCATTGACTTTAGTAGGAATTTGAGGATAGACTGCACAGACCATAACATTTTTCCAAAAGCAAAAGTAATTTCACACTCAGGACTGCTGCAAACAAGCCATTGTAAATTAAGCCAGTTTAGATACTACAAACAGAAATAGTAGTCAGTCCCTAGACACAAACAACAAAGATAAACATTGCCAAAAATACAATAGCACAACAGAGTGGAAAACAACACAAGTTCAAAGCAGACCAAACAGTGAAGTGTTACATAAACAAATGTATTACTACACCAGCAATGAAAAGCCAGAAGATTTCAGACTCTACAGCAAGATGTGTAATATTATCATCTGTAAAAGCAAAGACAGAGACAGTGAATACATTGCGTAACTCACAGGAATTGCTGTAGACCAGACAGCTCTCTATCACAGGTCATAGTATCTTTTATTATCCCAGTAAGTGTAACTGAAAAAGTAGCATCTTATATGAGTAACTTACTCAGTTAAGGATCAATCAATCTTACTCAGTTAAAACAATCTGTTCCTAACAATCAAATGGCAAAAACATACAAATCACAGTAACAAAGGATGGTTTTCTGCAGAAAAATAATGGATATCCTGTGCAATTTTATCCAAAACTCCAAAGAAAATACAATTCAGGGTTAATGGAATGAAACATTTTGCTTTAGAAAATGAAAAAAACAAAGAAGCCTTATGTTCATCTGAAAAGTACCTTGCTTTGTTTTTAGATTACTAGTATGAACTATTTAAATTCAGCTTTGATGAGGTCTAGGGAGTTCTTGAACACCACCACCTTTCCAATTATTTAACACTAAGTATTGTTTAGCTACATCCAAGCTCAAAGACACCAGAGCTATTAAGGAGAAAATATAAAAGGAAAAGAGAAAAGTTAAAATTCGTAAGGAGCATGCTGAAGGGGAGGCATATCAGGTAAAATTCAAGTATCCAGACAGCCAAACCAGACAAAAGAAAGGCAGAACTGACCTAAAATTTGGATCAAAGAAGCTGAGATTTATGTGAGAGGGATACATCTGGTCTAAAATAATCATTCACCCAGACACTCAGAGATATTCTACATCACTTTTAAAAATAATTGAACAGATCTTCCTTGACCAGGTAACATGGCTTACTCTGTAATCCATAGCATATAATGTTATGGAACATGTAAAAGCTCAATTCATTTAGGCCACTGCTTCCATTTTCCCATTTTGCACAGCGAAGAAAAAGGTTTGTAGGAGTTAATTTATCTCAGTTTTGTGTACCATTTTAATGCTTAAACATCTATCTGCAGATTTACTGGCTGCCTGCATAGGGAGTTTCAGTGATCCTGCTCACAAGGGCAGCAATCACCCAGGCTACTGAGTCTTTGGAAATCATTCATCAGAATTTTAAGTATTCTGGCTGTTAATTTTATCAAACAGTTGCCAAGAAAAAAAGGAAATAAAATGGAAAATTACACAAAACTAATGAACTTAAGTAATCTAAGTTTCAAATATATTAAAAAACCCCTGCTGATTCAACTCAAAACTGACATGGGTACAAATCTCTCTCCTGGGAGAACAAGTTTATTTGTGTTTATTTCAAGAAAAAGGATGCAGAGAATTTAAATTTCTTGGTATATCTAATCTGTGTTCCCTAACACAACTCTGCGAGCTTCTGCCTGCTCACATGACCAAAGATCGCTAAGGACACAGCCAGGCACGCTTAAGCTATAACTCTATTTTAACAGGAACGAACCACATGAAAGCATGTTCTGCATCTCATTTTGCATCTCACGTGTTCTGCACAGTCTGTGGGCTCAGGCAGTATCCTAGAGACACAGAGGACCATATATTGCATTCCTATTTTGTCTATTATAAGCATCCACCTAGCACAATAAATATCACTGTGTGGTAAAAACACTATTTTCACCAAATCCACCTACCATTTTTTGCATATTTTTATGGCTTTCAACTTATTAATCTGCCCTGAAGACAGGACACTTTGATTCATGAGAACCCCCTCGTCATCAGTACTCGGTCTTTACCCGCACGTAATTCAGATGAAGACTTCTCCTGTATGTCCATAACCTTGGCTAATTCTCCAAATAAACCTGTGCTTTGTAGCTTATGATGTGCTCCCAAATGATGGCTTTCAGATTTTTCGAGTCTTTCTTTGATTCCGGAGTCGTTGCTGAGATCATTCATCAACTGCATTTTCTTGTCATAAGCTGAAAGACTTAGCTGAGTTTTGGTTTTGTCTTTTTTTGCATCAGTGGTTCCTCTCTCTTGTAGACATCATGGCATGATGACGGTGCTCAGGCAGTACCTGTGGCTTTTCCTGACTGTGGGCTTTGCCACAATACCACCACGCAAGCTATCTCTCTACTGCCTTGTGCAGTGACTTCAGTCTGCCATCACATGCCGTATGTTTGGGAAAGCTCCATTTCTGCTACAAGCAAGGTTTTCAATTCTGAAAATGCTCAGTGGAGAACTTCGTGTCAGGCATGTTGCGGCATGTAATCATGACTTCTGTTTCTGAGCTCCTTCTGCCCTACCATACACGTTTCATAGGTGGAGTGCAAGACCACTCATCTCTGCACGCTTGCAATATTAGCCTCCTCTGCCTTCAGTAAAGTATGGTAAGTCACTAATGGATGAATACCTGATCTTATATATAGGTCACTGCTGCTTGGACCACATCCTGAATGTCAGCGTGAATACTTGGCGAAGGAGAGATATCTAAAGCTATAATATTATTTGCTGGATGAAAAGTCTAAGCCAGCCATAACAATTCTGGTAATTCTATTCTTGATCTATGTATATTTCTGTAATTTTTGTGTGCTTTGCCTTTTTAAGTCAAAACATCATCTGCCTTCCTTGCGCACTGTGTGCCGTAGTGTTTACCTTTTAGCAAGAGGATTATATACTGCCTTCTGTCTTACCGAACTTCACTTTTTTTACTTGTTGTTCATGACCTTCTTAGAGAGGCGGTCACATGTTTCAAAGCCCAGTATGGTTGGTATTTAGCTGGCAATTCTCAAGGCACAACCGCTGCATATAAATTTTTGCACAGCTTGCGAATGAACCAGCGAGACCTTCTGTGATCTGCCCTTAGTACTAAGGTGGCTTCCATAACGTAAACAGCCTTTTCTGCAAAGATCTGAACACCTGACTGTGGAGAAAATGACACCAGACTTCTAGACAGCAAATCTCAAATTAACATTTTGCTAAACAGTTTCAGAAATACATCTTTCATCAGTGCTTTCCCAAGGGTTTAAAAGAAAGTAGTGTGATTTAAAACAAAAGTGATTTATAAACCAGCTGCATTTGGATTGCAACTTTGCATTAAGCAGAGAAGTAATTTTTGGAGCAAATATAACAGCCTGCTTCTGTTTAGGTGTAATATGTTTTCTACTTCTGTTACACCAAATTATGTGGATAATACAGGCGCAGTGCACCTTGCGAGGAGCCAGAACTCAAGTGTTTAGTTGCATCTCTTTGAATGGAATTGCTTTATAGGACCATGACACCTAAATATTGGTGCATTGCAGATTGTCATTTTTAGCTGCTGCAATACCACGTCTTGTTTTGGTGCCTACTGCCAGATGACATCATGTTGTAGCAACTTTTTCAGTGGAGCAGCCAAAGCTGCTTCTCCCAGGATATTGTTGACTAGAAATCCAACAATACTGTATTTTCTTTTTTTTTTTAGTCTTCCTGCTGCAAGTAAGACTGGAAGGATGGGAAGAAAGAGGAAATTATAGAATCATATCGGCAAGGAAGATCACAGTGGCCCTGGGAAAGGCAGTGACGCAGATACTGTTGTAGTACAGCCTAAAGGTGGATCGTATCTACACCCTATAAACACATAAGCAGTATCAGTTCCTCAGAACTGGTGCATGCATGGATACATACACCTCTATTTTCTCGCATTATCTTGAGCTCTATCAGGTTCGCTATCCAGTAATCTAATAATGGCTAGAGGTGAAGCCCTAGCAGTGAAAAAAAACCCCAGAAAATCCTTGTTTGCCATGCTGCAAGGATGATTTCTGCTACAAATGCTTTACAGGCTAAGAACATGACATCAGGCTGTCATGTAACATGGACTTCAGGCCCAAGCTGCAAGTCTGAATATATTTGTCTTGGCCTCCATGTCAAGTTTGAATTTTAGAGATGCACTGTGCGTGTTCAAATCAAATACCAAACTTCCTCTGGGTGTGCTCCAAGACTTGTGTTGACTCTTGGTATTGCTCAATAAAGAGGGGAGGCCAATTTAAACTACAGATTTTTGTCAATTTTTTGAGATGATATAAAGCTTTGCACAGCCATAAAAATGATACGGATTTTCACACATGACATGAAGTCGATAGTGAACATTTCTAGCTATGGCACAATGTACGTTTCTACTCTAAGGCAGACAGACTTTGTCCCAGTGAGCAGGAGGACATGTTATCTGATCCCTAATTTGTTTAACAGTCCACAGAACCTCTTTAGGCTGGTGCCCAGATATGATCTTTATTTCTGTCTTTGTTGTGACAGTGCTACCAGACTAGAGTGCATTGGACCACATCTCAGTTTGGCTGCTTGTATCTCAATCATTTAAGCTCTCAGAAGAGAACACTAATCAGCATCACCTGTATTTTTAAGGTTACAAGAACTTCTAAACCTTGTTCCAATCTCATTCAGAGCAACTTCAACATCCTGCTTGCTCTGCTAAAGTGTTAAAGAATGCAAAGCAGGAGCGCTACCTTTTTATCTGCTTCAGAAGCCTCCACGGAGATTAGGAAGTGTTGCTCTGATCTCTCCCAGTTCTATGCCACCTTGCTATCTGGACAAAAAAGGTCAGATTTTAAGCTGGGGTAAATCAGTTGAACCTCGAAAAGGTCAACAGAGCAATGCTAGCTTGTTCCAGCTGAGGAGAAATTCTCACTGAGCCACTCCAGAGATATGAGACTTGGGATACAGGTTTTTTCTCATCACACGTTTTCCTATAATCATTTTCTACTCTCCTAAGCACAGTTTCCCTAGCTCCCTAGATATTCTGTTCAATTTCTTGCTATATTTTTTTTCCTCACTTTCTGTATTTAAAGACAATTTGCCTTCCTGGAAGCCAGAAAATTAGTATTTTCTAATCCTTGCACCAGTCACTTTTTCTAACATAGATTTATTCTGTTGGATCCAGGACTAATAAAGGTTGGTAGGATCACAAAAGATACAGTGAGAGTATTTACTCACAACTTCCTATTCTTAACACTAATAAACAGCACACCTGGATCCAAACTCTTTGTTTGTCCTTGCATCAAGAGCCTTCTGAGAGGGTATGAAGGAGAAATGATATAGCCTCTCTCAATGCCCTTGCATATAGACTTTGAAAGGACCAGAATTCAAGGGAGGTCTTCGTGTTTAATTTGTGTGAAGAAAAAAAAAGACCTGTGTATGAGACATGAAAATAATTAGGTTTCAACACTCTTCACTGCAAAAGCAGAACATCTGATGCTAGATGGGCATATCAGTGGGCACTGCAAGAATAAAGGAGAACCTTGTATAAAATTTCCCACCACAGACATGAAGACTAGTGTGTTGGCTGAGCACAGAATGAAATGAGTAAGTTTCATTATCTTAAGATAATGATTGTTTTGGTTTGGGGGTTTGTTTGGTTGGGTTTTTCACACAAATTCAAAGCAAACTGAGCCAGGTTTAGTTTGGCTGGTTTTGCTGCATTGGTGTGACTTTGCTAAAAATAGGCAAATCAAACCAGAGCTCCCTACTCAAGTTTGACCCTATATTAATAGAAATATACATGACCCTGAGACACTCCTACATTAAACAGTCTGAGTCAGGGCAGACGCCCTGACTCATCCAAATTGCTTTTCTCATTTTGGGTAGCTTGGAAATAACAGCGACATAGATGTCACAGGAGGGGCAGTAAGCGATACTTGTATTAACACCTTCATTTTTGGAAATTTGGTGTGCCTGCAACAGACAGCTAGAGGAAAGAAGGCAAAAAATAAATAAATCAACTCTGGCTTTGTATACAGAGACAGCCATCCTTCCCTATGAGTGGGGAGAGTGCCAAGGAACAAATTGGATAGTGAGTACAAAAGGAAGAAAAAACCCTCTGTCCTGCTGTTTACTTGCACTGGTGCATGCTATTAAATGCGGATGCCTTGAGGGAGTGCCAACCTACCCCCAGGAAATTCCGGCCCATCTTGAAGAGAGTCATAATTTACTACTGAAAAAAAAGAATAAGCAGAGGCAGTAAGAGGCTAAGATGATTGGGTTTAACTTTCACTGGCCCAAAGCCAAATATGCAAGCAAAGGCTTAAGAAAACTTTCTTCTGATGCCTCTGTGCCAACAATAGATGTGGACAGGACAAATGTTTACAGACCTAAAGGGGAGGGAGACTAAAAGGGGGGAGCCAGACTCTGCCTGAAGTGCTTATTATAATGATTAGACCATGGCAGCTTTATGGCCCTGGAGTGACTGCTCCCCACAGCCGCAGACAGGATGGAATGACTCAACGACGATGCCACCAGCACAAGATGTCTTTTCACACATACTGTACCATGCTGCCCTCCCTTTCCCTGGGGGTGTATTAATAGCAGTGTAGTCATACTGTACATACTACAGTATAACCACTCGCTGAAGTGAGCACAGGGAAAGCTGCCTGTGGGCTAAAACACATACAAACCAAACAAAATGATCTTGGAGACCTGCTGGAGGCGTTGACTCTTGTGCTCCATGCCCTGAATGCTCTCTTTCTCTCTGAGCATCTCTGTGAGGCCACCTCCCTCTATAAGTGTCTCTCCTCAACACCCAAACGTGTCCTAACATTACAGAAAAATGAGTTATTAAATGATTTGGCTGAGAGATGTCTCTTACTTTATTTACCTTGAAAATAGAAGGTAAATAGTAATATATATATGTGTGTGTATATATATGTGTGTGTATCTGTCTGTGTCCTGTCCTCCTCTGTTCTTTGTTGTTCACCTTCCTTAGCTGTCTGAGAGTTTCTCTTAATCTGTTTTTTGCTCTTGAATGATGCTATGATACAAACATAATCAAATTCTCTTTTCTCTGTTCCCAGAAACAATGATGGTGCTACAAAAAAAAAATAATGGTGGGAACATCTATAGTGGGGGGGGGGGAGGGTTTGAGAGAAGAACTTTGTCCAAAAGCACCTGCATTGAAAACAACCAAAGAATCATTAAAATAGTTGTTTAGTTGTGATAACTAGCTAGCTCATTCCATTTTCCAGAGCTGAACTTGTCACTCCACCCTTAAAATTGCTGTGGATAAATTTGATCTGAAGATCTCCCCAGCTTTGCCTTCCTGGATATTTATGTCTGAAGCCCAAGAACTGCCACTGGTTGATCACTGCAGGATAGATCTTTAGCAAAAAGGGCCTTGAAATGAATAGCCACATCCTGTAGCATCTGCTTACAAGCGTTTAATTGCATTATTTTCAACCATTTAAAAAGCAATTATTCCCCTTCTTCCTACACACCCTTGTTTACTAGAAAAACTGGAAACAGAGTCAGAGATGTGTGGGAAAATACAGAAATTTTCTGAAAAAGCAGTTATGTAATAAAGAATTAAACACCTCTCTTCAGTGGGAGCTTAATTAACGAAGTATCTTCTGTTTCTCAGTCACCTTGAGCTTTAATACAGGAGTCCTGACATCCAGTGCATGCCAGGGTGTGCAAATGAATAATTTTCTATTTACCTTTTCTCCTAAGGAAATAAAATCAATAATGTAACCCCACAAACCTCGCAAACTGCAGCAACATGCAGCCTTCAAGAGGTAGAGAAACACTCTTCCTATGTAGCCCTAAGGAGACCCATAAAGCAAACACAACCCTATGTCCTCATAGATAAAACACCGTTTACCTTGCGTGACTCTCACATTACATTGCAGAGTACCAGAAGGGTGTTCTTTGCTACTACTCTACAGTGCCCATTAAATGCCTTGCTTTCTCTCCTTCTGGCTGCTACATGCAAGAAATTAGACGGGCATGTCCTGACCATCTGCAGAAGCTAAATCATGCATTGGACATTCTTGTCATCAGGCTCTTGGTCTGTCCAAAGTAAGAGTAAATAAAAGAAGCGATAAACTGCCCAGTGAGGCCAGTAGCAAGCTCTGTGGTTGGCTCCAGAGCCACGCTTAGATTTGCAAGTCAAGCAAATGCTCTGACATGCAGCCTGGATGCTGCTCCATGAGTGTTTTAGGTGGTGCGGTCAGGAAGTAGCTCCCAAACGCCGCATGCGTGTGTGGCATTGCTACTGCCAAGACAAACGTAATGGTTCTCAGTCTAATCCTAAAACCTTTAATTCTTTTCCTTCTGTTTTGAGCTCTGTTTCTGTTCCCCAGTCAGAAATCTCTAAGCAGGAGCTGACCTGTCTGATCCCAGCTGGGGTCTGAGCCAACATGGATTATCACCAGTGGACAGCTACAAAATCATGGCTGGGGCATGTTGAGGTCATGGATGTTTCCTCAGCTGAAATTACTCTCTCTCTCTCTCTCTCCTTCATAGCCGTGTATCTTCGACTTAACTTTCCAGCTTAGAGAGCTGGCTATGCTCTGAGACTATGGGTATTTCCACATTGCGTGCTGGGGTCATCCAAAGGCTGCCCTCTGGATCAGACTTACTCTATATTCAGACAGCGAAACTACAAGTGCAACCCCAAGGCACAGCCCAAAGGATTCTATGTCTAAGCCTGTCTGGCAGTTTAGTATTCTGCCAGGTACCTTAGCAGACCCAAACGGGCAGTCTGTAGAGTGCCTGCAGGGCAAGCCTGTGATCAGAAGCGGTGGCTCACACAATCATCCTGCTCCCAGCCCTTGTCAGCTATAATATAGACATGGCCTGGGGTGGTGTTCAAGAACGAGAACGTGTTTGTCTCCAACACAGCAGATCCTCTCGAGCTAGAGGCTGAACGTGCGACATCTCCTAAGCCTGTGAATCACACACATATATGTAATAAAAGTCAGTCAAAATCTTTATTAAATAAACTAGTAAGTACTTAAAATTGCAAGCCAAATGGGACCAATCTTCATTTAATGTGGCCAGAAATGTTTTATACTCCCCTGTCTCTATGACTCATAACATCAAAAGCCCAGTAAAAGCCGAGAAATACTCAGTGTCTGCTGTAGAGCAGCACACAATCTTCTTTAAACTGCAAATGTATACAAAGTGCAGTATTAATCAGATTAAAAATGTCATGCCTACCAGGATAGAAGAATGTAATATCTGCTCTCATACACACTTCCTATCATATAAAAATGTTGGTTGAAGATACAAGTTTCTCTCAATACCTCTGCAATGCTCACGTCATATATATCAACACATTCATGCCAGAAAACACAACAGTAGCTACAAATGGCACAGTTTTTGCATGTAAATACAGCGTAAAGGGTAGATATTTGAAGATAATTAGGTGTCTAAAGATGCAGTAGTCGTACTATGGGCACTTCAAATGCATCTGGGTATCTAACTCCTTTGATTTCAACTAAATTATTTTAAACCCTTTTATTTTATTACCATCACTCCAAAGCCTAAACATCTCATTTAAAAAGTTCAACTTCCTAAGCTGCAATGCTGTATGAAAACATGCATGACATTTATCACTTAAACCCCCTCCAACTCTTAAAAGTGAGGAAACGGACAGGCAAGAACATTGCAAAGTTTATCACGTCCACATAGTACAAAATGTGTATTTTTATTATCTGGTATGAAGAACAGACACTACATCACAGCACGCAGCCATAATTCTAATGTGATGATATTTAAAGTATTGTTCTTCTCAACTTCGGTGCACTGATATTTTAAGAAATACTTGGTAGTGGAAAATATCAATTAATATGTGTATTAATAAATAATTTATCATTATTCATGCTTACATTTTGATAGAGTATTCATAAATACTAATTCTGAGTCAGCTTTGACCTGGCAATTCCCATGGAACAGACTGAGGTCCTACTTGGCTGAACTTGCTCACAAGGCAAATCCGTCGTTTTAAACCTAAATTTATTTCTGCCCTTGTCAACCTGCTATCTCATTATCTCACTATTCACTGACAAAAAAGAAATGATGAATCATGAACATTGGGGTACAGGGAACCAAATACACTCAATAAAATTAACCTCATTATGTCAGTTGTGTGTAGCATGATGAAACCCTCCGGTGGGACCTCTAGGGGTTACTGTAACACAAGTAAAGAATAGTTGCATTGTAATGAAAACAATGATGAATATATATTTCCAGAATAAAATTCCTATCATGACTGATGCATGGCAAAATCAGAGCTACATGTGGATTTGCATTTGAGAGTTATTGCTGTGTGACATTCACAGAGAAGAGAATTTTAATATCTCTCACAAAGGTTTTGCTGTGTATTTGGTTTGATCACTAGGCAACTCGCTCCAGAAAATACACAAAGTAGGTATCATTTTCTACTTAAAACAGAACAAAACTATTACAAAATCAAGTGAAAAGTCTTACACCCAAACCAGCCATGGGATAAGGCTGTATTTTATCAAAACATAGGCTGCAAGGCTATCCCTGCATCTATTATTTCATGTAATATCTATGACACAGGCCTATGTTGCAAAAGATATCAAGGTGCTCAGTATCATCATGCACAGACTGCACCACTTGCCACTTGCACTGCCTGAGGATGTGCAGGCAATCCCAGGCTCCTGGTGCGTCCGCACAGGCCCCAGCCACATCTACCCCTGCCTGCACCTTTGAGTGTAGTCATACCACAGGTCTCCTGGTGGCCCCAGGATTTGTCCCCAGACTACCTCCAGTCTTAGCAGGACTTTAAAATCAAGGTGAACTTCAGTGCTCGGTACACATCATATTTTTAGATAGGATCATTTTATTTTACAGTCACTCTCTAGAGGATTTTTCCATGTGCTTTCCAGTGTGGCTATTTTTATTTTTACCGTACGCAGATGCCCTTTATGCTTAAACCACAAACTGTGAACGCTGTTTGCCAACGTAGGGTTTTCTTGTAACGCGATACAGTTCTGATGCACGTGCAACATACAGAACCGCACAACCGCGCGCCCTGTGAGTGGAAGCACGCAGCAGAATGAGAGTCAAGCAGTCCTGCTGTAAAATAGGGCAGAGCTGAAGGTGGGACAGGGCTTCAAATGGCCAGCCTTAGCTCCTGAAAACAGCTGCTGCAGAAACTTGCTTTGCCTGTACTAAATGGATAATGCAGGGTTTTCCAGAATACTCAGTCAAATAAAGTTTTTAGAGAAAAGCCAACTAGTGGGATGTCAGTTAAATGAGACACAATGACTGCAAGGGGGTTTATGCAAACAGCTTTTGTTACCCTGAACAGCGTGCTGGCTTGTCAATCTTTCTGAGGTGCAAATATTTTTGTGCGTTGCAGATCACGACAGAAAGCCTCCCTTCTCATAGATACCGCTGTCTTCTGCTAGGGATTTCTAATACTCACCTATTTTTATAGAAAGAGCTATTACAGCTATCTGGTCAGATTCACAGCACAGATCAAAGGTTTCTGCCCAGTAATCCCCACATCAAAGACATACCTGATGTCAAATACCCATCCGTTTTAATGCAACTATTTTGTTTTTCATATACAATAAGCACTATCTAATAAAAATCATATAAACCAAAGTGGTGTAAAAACATAATTAAGGCCCCTGTCTAAGTATGGAAAACGACTTTCAGTGAAACACGGTATTACATTCCATAATTGATTATTCATTTTGTTAATCGCCTTTTAATATGCTCCAATTTAGAGAAGTGACCTATTCTAAGGATGCCCAATGCAAGCCGGTAATCAGAATGCAAGTGGATATAAATGGTTCCAGAGCTCTGTACCAGCTCATTTTTCACAATATGGAGCATCTCCTACAAAATGCTGACTGTCCTCTGATGTCAGTGAATTCCACCCGTGGCAGAGCGTTTATTTGACCATCATAAATCCCAAAAGCTGAAAAAGCAGATAACACTTCAATCCTTTTCATAAGAAACTCCTTTTCGTAGTTTTCATCCATGTCTATACAGGAAAACATATCAAAGATATGGACACACAAAAAATGAAATTCAAAAGAAAAAGAATAGTTGACATGATTAAACCTAGGGAAGCAAATGAGTTGAAGTTCAAACACTGGTATTCAGGGAGTCAGACTAATTGCCATCTCAGCCGTAAAAGCTATGAATCTAGGAAAGATCTGAAGTCTCCAGGACTAATCTACAAGAGGAAAAGACCACTGAACGAGAACGCAACCAAAGCTTCCAAAATACATGACAAAACTGTTAATTAATGTACTTATATGCCAGAAGTGATCCTTGCAATCTCTTCATCTGACTCCCTACTTTAATGCAGGCTGTAGGATTTGCACTAAATAATTCCTGTTTGAATTAGAGCTGATTTAAAGAATTCTCGGGGCAATGAACTGACTGCAATTATTGATTGGTGTTCAATTATAAATCAGTATTTCCAGTTCAAATGTATTCCTTATTTTAAGGTGAACTTGTAAAATTTGACTTTCCAGCTATCATATCTTAATGTATATTGGTGAACTAATAGAACAATTCAGTTGTCCTATCAATTTTTTGTTCCCCATATAAGTGCCAAACCATCCCTTAACCTCTTCTGAATAAATTAAGCTTTTCGTGTTCAGGAAGGTTTCCTAGCACTTCTACCACCCTCACGTCTCTTTCCAGCATTGTAGACTACAAAACAGAGCACACTACTTTTGAACCAGCCATAGCAGTGTGAGGCCTCTGGACCTCCTCCCTTTTCCTCAGTGCTCCTGTTTATATATTCATGGTTGCAGTCAGCTTTTCGGCTAAAGAATGGCTCCAGAGCTTGTGTTCAGTTGATAATCAACCACCACTCCCCGAGTCTTTTTCAAAGTCACTGCTTGGCATGACAAAGTCCTCTTATCTGTAAGCACAGGCTTCTTTCTTTCTTCTTCCACCTATGACTTTGTAAAGGGTTTTATAGAAACTGAAATGTATTATTGACTTGTGACCATTTTACATCTTGATCCCTATTACTCTGTGTCAATGACCTATGGGATGAGACCCTTTATTTAGGATACATTTGTTAATTTTTATCACCTTGGTATCCTTCTCCATTGATAAAAATGTCACTTACAGTGGGGCTAACACCAGACCATTTTAAGGCCTACTGGAAAGTCCTCTACTCAAAAAGCCAATTTTATATCTAGTGGCATGTTTATCTTGTATCTTTTTTAGTTTCTTATTGAAAGTATCATGAATTCCTTACAGATCACGATGGAAAACCTTATGACCATCTGGAAACATTGCCCCGTCATCCATGCACCTACTCCTGGAGAGCCTGCTTGACAACATTTGATATCCATAACCCCAAAATTGCCTGTCAGTATTTAAGAGGCATTTGGACAATGCCCTTGATAACATGCTTTAAGTTTTGGTCAGCACTGAAGTAGTCAGGAAGTTGGACTAGATGATTGTTGTAGGTCCCTTCCAACTGAAACAGTAATTTCTATTTCTATTCTATTCTATTCCATTCCTTTCCATTCCATTCCATTCCATCCTATTCTATCCTATCCTATCCTAAATCAGAATTTTGCCACTATTACTGACCAAAAACACAGATGAGAAAGACTGGCTGAACAAGGTACGATATAACATAATAGATTTCAGAAGTCCAATACTGAGTAAAAACAAGAATCAGAAAGGATTTTAAAATATTTTGAATACGAAAAAAACCCCACTCACTTTGACCTGAAGTTTTTAACATTATGATCTAAGATCTTTATAATTCAAGAGTACATACACACACACACACACCTGTATTAGAGATGTCTTACTCAAGTAGATCCAAGAGCAGGAAAACAAATGGTAAAAATCCACACTAATCTACCTTAAATATATAAATGGTGATCCCATATTTAAGCTAATACAATATTCTGTTGTATAGCATACACACCACAGTTTAAAACTATTTGGTATGCTGACTTCATTTTTTAAAAAGTTGTCTCCCCAGCTCTTTGGCAAACAGCGGGTAGAAAACCATGCATGAGTTGTGGCTTCTCACTATAAAAAGGTCCTAATATCTTCCTCATATGCAGGGGCATTCATCGAGTTCATCCTCACTTAGCTCAGCCAAAAGAAGCATTTCTAAATTAGCAAATACTGCTTCATGAGGAGCAGAAGAAGAAAGGTTCAGCAAAACAGAGTTTCTTGACTTTTAAATCCAAAAGCCATGAATCTTTTTTTTTTGGGGGGGGAAGTAGGCAAATCATCTTGTGCAGCATTGACACTATTTTGTGGTAAGGTGGGGGTCTTTAAATACTTCACCCTGGTAGGGCTTGTCACATCCAAGTTGTTACCATTTCTTGATCAGGAACAAATGCAGTTCCAATTAATCCTGATCAGTGACACGTTTATGCAAGTCATGTTGAGAAGTTACCTTGGCTAGTGACATTGATTTATTTTCTGATAAGAAGCTAATTATAAAGGCTTGAAATTTGCAATCGCTCAGTAGAAGGGCAACAATACTTCCTTTAAGCAAAGTAATGTACACTGTATTAATAAACATATTAATAACAATAATTCTTTCCCCATGTATAGACACCTTGTCTGCCTATTCAAGGTAAAATGCTCTCATTGTGAACCATAACCACAGCTCCGAAATCATTGTCCACCCACCCACTAAACAACTGTGCACCAAAAATGTGCTTTAGTCCAGAGATTCAAGTAGGAAAGTTTTTGTCTTCTTTTTTTGGGGGGGAAAAGAAGTCAAACAAATTTACTCTCAGATCACTTATATAAACAAATAACAGCACCACTACATAGCCCCCACCACAGCAGCATTAAATATATGAAGCATGCTAAAAAGATAAATTTGTCCCGGTACATTATTGCAATAGAGAGATGGAGAGTGTGCTATGGGCGGGTCCCCAAACTGTACACTACTGGGAGGTTTGACAGGTCAGAAATGTGAGAAGGAAACAGAAATAAGTATTTCCCCTCGTTTCCACAGGCAAGTCGTCTTCTCTACAACCACCCTAGCTCCTTGGTTCCCAACACCACTGCACACAACTCTGGACCTGCAGCAGTGCTGGATTACAAGCATTGCTGTTGCTCTTTCCATCACCCTGCATTTCCATCCTGTTGTCCTGCTGTCCTTCACAACCACTTTTTCCCTCCTTCCCCAACTTGTTTTTCATTCATGCGAGATTTTCAGCCCAGTTCACAGTGCAGGCACTGCAACATTTCTACACATAGGATGGAGTGGTGCAAAGGTAGGCGGAAATAGCCAGGGACGTTCCTGCATGCCCTGTTTCAGCCCTACCTATTCACGTCACAGCACCTTTGGTGCCTATGACGAGCAAGTTATGCTGCAGAACAAGAAACATTTTCAAATGCAGGCTGTGCTAATGTGTTCTTTCGGATGTTAAAACTCTCCACTGCTTTATCCTCTGAGGATGCAATCAGAAAACAAGGCTCATCATTTAATGTACTGCTAGAACATGATTAGAAGCTGCATGATGAGTAACACTGAAAACTGTAATAAAACTTGCATGTGACTAAACAGACTACAGAATTTTTCTAAGAGTCTATTACAATTTGTTGAAGTATTGAAGAAAACCTCGAAGAAGAAGGGTGGTCCTACGCAGAGTAAGGGAGTAACAGCAGCGTGCAGTGGAAGGGCACACTGGGGATATTCATTCATTCATTCATTCACGGTGCTGCTGGACAAGGTCCGGTTTCTCTCGGATGACATCAAATCCAGAGAACACTTCACATTTGTCTGGCTTTTATCAGCTGACACCTTCTTGGCCTGTATTGTACATCAGTTTTGGAAGGGAAAAAGAAGAGCTAAGATAACTATTGCCCTAGTACCCCCTGCTTTTTCAACACAGCTACTTGTCCACAAAACGTACAGAGGTGTTCAAAATCTAAAGTAAAAGTGGCAAGCACTGAAGACTGGGAGCTATTCTTATCTCACTGCCCTCTATAAACAGAATGGCTAACTATGTCCCTTACTGCCTAATACAGCTGTCATCATTTAAATGCTTTGTAGTCTACAAATGGGACAGTCCTACGGTGACAGACTGAATAATAGAAAGATTACAGGTTGTATAACTCCATTACAGTATGAAGGAATTTTGCAGTCAGTCAACGTTTCTTCCCACGCTCATGCAAGGAAAAATCACAGCCCAAGATTTCATTGGTCTTCTTCTGCAAGGCAAGTAATTTCTCAGCTCTCCATCACCTCTGGCGCCTGTGTTTATAGCTACAAGCTCTCTTAGGTCCAGCCTCCTTTGTTTGATACCATTTTCCCAAACTTTTAGAAACTTTTGCATCTGAATAGGAGCTTTGAATGTGCTATGATAGCAAGTCTTAGGAAAGCACTTCAAAAATGGCTCTGCAGTTTTAGTGAATCAATGTATTGCATGCTTTAGTTACTTTATTGAAATAAAGTGAATCATTACAATCAAATCCCCTATTCTTTACAGCAAGGAAGGATTGAGCCCTTAATCTGTTTACAATGTTTATTGTAATCAAATCAGGAATGGTTAGAGAAAGACAGAAAACCTAATAAAAACTAAGGTACTTTGTGATTTTCCACCATTCATCTTGATTTAAATAGTTTGTTCTCAAAAGTTAAACACTTCCGAGGCCTGGAAAAAAAGAAACAGCTCTTCCACAGAGTTGATAGAGCCTACATATATACAATATATAGGCTGGTAATGTAATCGATAAATAGATAGGTAAATATAATAGATAAGGATTTTAAAAGCACATGAACTTCTACCCCCAGCTTTATCAGAAGCTTCCTGTGTTCCCTGGACAAATCATTTCTCTTCTGAATTCCCCTGTCTTGTAAAGGGGAGTAAACAATGCTTTTCCCTTTCCAAAGGGGTTTATGAATGAAGGGTATAGCACTTTAATCAGATTCAACTTTTTAAGTTTTCCACAGGGGATTAATGATGGCAGTTCTTCAGGACTCTATCAAACCTGAATTGCATTTGACTCATAAGTGTTCAAAACTCCTACACTCCTAGCCAGGAATTTGAATAAATGTTGAAAAGGAGATGAGCTCTATAAATGGTTTCACATAGAACAAGTCTTAATGGCACAAGTAAGGATCACTTTTTAATGAGGCATTTTGATCCTGTTCCAATGTCTTTTCAACACCTCTTCTTATAGTTACAGGCTCTGGAAGTCCCCAGTGTTCAGATATAAAAGGTCATGACTTTTGAGTTCCAGCCAGGAAAAGGTAGGACATGACAAAAAGGGCTCAACCCACGTTAGATGATAGCCCTCAGCTGTGCTGTGCAGAAGCACTGCTGACTGACCTAAGGAAGAGCTGTGAACCTGTCCCTGCTATTTATTTGACTGAAGACAAGGTGCAAATGACAGCAGAAGAAAATTCAAAGGAAAGCATAAAACAAAAACTATTGATGGGGCTGTCTGTGCACTCCAGAAACTCCCCTGGCAGGGTGGCACAGACACAGCCATAGCTTTTCCAGAGCTGTTGCGAGCTGGCCACTGCGGGACACAGAGGCTGCAGGGACTAGTCACACAGGCAGCGTGACAGAAGAGCATCTCCTGCTCTCATCAGTGGAGAGAGACCCTTCCAGAGAGTGATCTCAGGCCCAAGCCAAGGTCAGGTGTTTCAGCATGACACTGCAGAAAAGATTGTTCCCCTCCATGAATGACAGATGTCATTGAAGAAGACTCCTCCCCCATGGTTAAAGTTAGTCTTTGTGATTACCATTCCAACTTCTTCCAGAAAAAAGGAAAACAGTTTCACAATGAGAGAAGATTACATGTAATTCTGCTTTTATTCTGTAATTTAAGTGTATGTGGACAGTGGTCAGGCACAGAAGTACTGCAAACTATGGTTGGATGCTCCTAATGTGGCTGCATGTGTGTAGTAGGGTGATCATCATGTAGTATAACTTTCAAGCAAAAAAGACAAGAAAAGAGTTACAGCAGGGTCAGTGTTATGGGTTTGTGTGGCGCGGTTTTCCTTGGTGGCAGGGGAGGGGGGCTGCAGAGGCGGCCCCTTTAAGAAGCTGCTGGAACAATTCGCCGCCCCAAAATGTCGGACCTGCCTCTAGGAGGGGAGTGACGGTGGTAGCGCCTCTGGGAGAACAGATTTAAGAAGGGGGACCGGTAGTGTGGGGCTTGGGAAGCCTGAGAGGAACATCTCTGCCAACACTGGAGTCAGTGAAGAAGGAGGGGGAGGAGGGGGCGCCTGAGGAGGCTGATGGCCCTGCAGCCCGTGATGGGAGGGCGGGCTGTCCCCCTGCAGCCCATGGGGGTGAACGGTGGAGCGGAGGCTCCCGAAGATGGCCATGCCTCCATGGTAAAAACCGCGCTGAAGCAGTGTGAGACTGGAGAGCAG
>VYZV01038421.1:111312-172686 GCA_013401275.1 Pandion haliaetus | reverse complement strand
ACACACTCCAGGAACCTCCTAGACTGCTTACTCTCTGCGGTGTTGTATTTCCAGCAGATGTCCAAATGTTGAAGTCCCCCAAAAGAACAAGGGCACATGATTGTGAGACTACTGCCAGCTGCTTGTAGAATGTTTCATCCATCTCTTCAACCTGGTTGGGTCGTCTANTCCATCTCTTCAACCTGGTTGGGTCGTCTATAACAGACTCCCAGCACGATATCTGCCTTGTTGGCCTTCCCTCTCATCCTTCCCCATAAGCACTCAACCTTGTCATCACAATCGTGGAGCTCTGTACAATCAAAACACTCCCTAACACAGACAGCCACCCCACCACCTCTCCTTCCTTGCCTATCCCTTCTGAAGAGCTCATAGCTATCCATTGCAGCACTCCAGTCATGGGACTTGTCCCACCATGTTTCTGTGATGGCTACTAAGGCATAGCTATCCTGCTGCACTATGGCTTCCAGCTCCTCTTGTTTATTGCCCATGCTGCCTGCATTGGCTTAGATGCACTTGACCTGGGCTATCAAAACCACCCCCAACATTGGCATGCCACACCCAGGCTCATTTCTGGTGAGCCTAGTTTTATCCCCTTCCCCCTTCAAACTTAGTTTAAAGCCCTCTCTACGAGCCCTGCCAACTCATGAGCGAGAATCCTTTTCCCACTTTGAGACAGGAGAATACAGGAGAAAGTAGAAAAAAATATAGAATTTGGGTGGGATAAGAAATGAAACTACAAAAAGTTGTAATACACCAGTGCATGCAAACAGACATAGGCTGTGGCATGGCCAGACCTGTTCAGGATGCAGCTGAAGTTAACTGTGAAGTTTAGGTCTGATCCTATCTTTAAATCATCTGCATCTTTCCCCTTCTCTGCCTGGGCCCATTCAGTCTTCTGCTGAAATCGGAAGCAAAGGATATGCTGGTACAGCCAGAACAGTGTCCCTCAGTGTTTAGGTGCTGCTCTTTTCTGTGTCAAATGCAGATGCAATCTCCTCTGCCTTTGTTTCACTTTATCAGTAGCTCAGGAGCTCACATCCTCCAACCGACTCGGTAACGTGAGAGCTTGTCCCCCCTTTTGGGCCACTGCCGTATTATCAGAACCATGAGAGGAGGCCTTCAAAATGCTTGTCCAGCACTTTCATTTGTTGTGCTCTAATGTAGCTGCTGTAGTTGCTGAATATGTACATTTAGAAGGAAGTTTTTTAAAGCAGTGCTCGGGAGGTATGCGTGTTAATCCCATTATCTGATAAATGGATTTGTGAACACACCTCCTACCATCCTGCATTAATAATATATCCCTCAGTGTCACTAGGAAATGTAATTTAAATGCTTGTGAGGAGTCGATAGACCATATGTTCAAAACCATGGAATTAAACAAAGCAAGTTTGTGGAAAGTTGCAACATTGTCAGGATCTTATCCCCTGCTCTCTCCTGCTGGCTCCCCCATCCTTCAAAGTCACCAATTAGACCTGCTACTGATTTTCTGCACATTTGTTGAACGTGCTACCACACACAACTAGTCTTCCCCAAAGCGAGCTGGAAGCCAAGAGCTCTGACACGAGACCTGACCACTCCTGGGACTTAGGAAATTTAGATTCTCCTCCAAGGCCAGACACTGGCTCCTGCTCCCAAGGAAGCCATTCATTCTTTATCTTCTTCTAAAACGCAATACATTCTATAATATGGGGAGTTTGCAATGGATGCAAATCTAAAATTTGCATGGGATCTATGGGGGAAGAGAAATCTTAGAAGGACATTTTTTGTCATAACCTGAAAAAGTCCACACAAGATTTTGAAATTCAAGCTTTTTATCTGCAGAAACATAACTTAATCAGGTTTTCATTGTCAATATTTCTGTTCACAGTTGCTCTGGTCATTCACATAACTCTTAATGAGCACTTTTAATTCCAGAACTGTATCATGGTTTGTAAGTTGTATGTCAAGGCTTTGCAGCAGCAGGTAAGTCCTTGGGACTAAGTCCCCTCAATAGGCAGGGTAAGTTACAAAGAGTGAGGCTTGCAACAATTTTCCCCCAATATTCAGAGGTATAAACAGAAGGACTTTACATCATCAACTCAAGGACTTGATGACAATGTACACAAATTGCTGGGAATAGACTGGAGCACAAACTTGCTATCTGCCCCACCCCACCACATAGACAGCCGTGGTGTGCAGGAGAGGCTTGAGTAGCATCTTCTCCCAAAGCATGGGCTCAGGTAAGCAGAGGTCACATGCCAGAGATGGCCCATCTATTTCCGAGGACTCATCATTGACATTACTGTCCTACATCCTGTCCTACTTTTCCAGAGAAGTCAGCACAGCCTGCCTATGGGGTCAAGAAGGGGGAGAGAGACCATATGATAGAGTGCTCCAAGTGCCCAAGATGCAGCCACCACAGTAAGCGGGGAAAGGGAAGGTGAAACAAGCAAGTCACGCACTCAGCACTTGAGCTGTAAGAGGCCTACAGTGTGTCCTTGTAGTGACAAGGTAATTCATACCCAGTGGAGAGAGGAGACAATTCCTTCCCTTCCACCCGTCACCTCCTCAGGTGGCCTCTTTTACTCTCCACAGATAAATACTTGGGTCTCGAGGTTTCCATTATCCTGGGCTGGAGGCACACCGTAGCAGAGCACGTTTGTTTTTGTAACCCACTTGACCAAGGAAGGAAAGAGCTGTTTCAAGTCCCAGCAGTCCCAGCTCTATGACCTTAGCATTAAAGAGGCACTTGCTTTCCAAATCAAGCAGGAGAACCAGCTCAGCTGGGGGTTCAAGTCCAGTCTTGCAACCAAGGAAGGAGTCCAGCTTTTTGCTCAGCAGACTATTGCATATGAAGGAAAGGCTGGTCCTTTGATTACCAGGTAGAAGTTGGGAGAGCTGGCATCTGTCCCCATCTTGAACAGATACTTCATTTTACAGTTTGTGTCAACGCTGCTGAAAAACGGGATTGATGTTAACAGTTCTACACTGATAGGGAAATGGGTTGGATAACGGCACTTCCTATGCGCTAAGGTGCTGCGGTTTGAAGTCACCAGGAGCCGAAGGAGAAGAGGCAGCGGTGCACTACCCACCTCCGTCCGCTAAAGGGAGCTCCAGGCTCAGAGCTCGGCACTGCTTCCCATTTAAGCAAATGTCACCCAAACAGTTTCCTTTCCTCTTGCGGTAACTCGGTACATAGAATTAATGGTGCATTTAGAGGGACATTCGTGAAATGTAAATCTGCTCCTTAACTTTGGGTTTGCAATACAGCAGCTGCAAACTCTTCGGGGAACTTGGCAAACCTTGAGGAAGCGTGAGGCTTATACAGTGTTTCACTAGGTATTTCCAGGGAACGTCTTCGAGATACATTTTATTTTGGAGCTGAACACAGTCATAGGTGTGAGAAAGAACTTATAGCCTAAGCTTGTCAACAGAGACTCAATAAAGCCCCAATCCCATTCATCTCTTTCTGAAGGCTAAGATTTTAAAAACACTGCTATGCAACACATACAGCAGTGCTTACGACAGAAACACGCGAGTCTGAAATAAAGTACATCTCTACTGATTTAATGTGAACAGCTTTGAAGGCGTGATGTATAACACCTGAATATTTTAGAGTTACAAACCAGTGTCTCCCGAGTCGCACATTACCCTTTCACACTAAAGCAGAAGGCGGTTTTAGATGTAGCATCATCAGTGCAATCAGTGCCCATTTGTGCAAATACATTGCAACAGGTAAGCAGAACAGTTCAAGCAGAAACATCGGCCAGACTCTTGTGACCAGGAAAAAAAACATGAAAAACCTAGACCTAATTGGTTTGCAACAGCAGTGTGATTTAAAAACCAAGCAGCTAAAAACCCCAGGGAGCAGCATCTGCTATGTGTGGCAAGCACAGCCTCATAATTTAAGTGTCCCTGAGGTAAAAAAAATCAAAACATGTATAACGGCCAGAAAGGACCTCCATAGGTGGAGTGACAGTTGGGAAGGGCTGCTCCCGGGGCTGGGGACCAGGCGGGAGAGTATTTTTCATTTTGTTTAAGTGTTTCTAGTGGGTGGTGGAGCTATAGAAGGAGCTATTCTCCTGGTATGAGCACTGGTGCCCTTCCCAATTTTGCCAGCCCTCCTGAGGGAGCTCTGATTAGCCAGTTTTGTTCAGTCACTGCTGGAGTCAACTGTTTATTAATAAGTGAAATCCCCTGTTTTCTACATCCTCTTCCTAAAAAAAATTAAAAAAATAAAAAAATCTGTGGGTTTCTTTGGGGGGCTGGTTAGAAAAAAGCAACCTTGAAGTACTTTTTTGCACATTCTTTGTCTTAAAGAGACTCACGAGTCAATAATATTTTCGTTACCATTATTCATTTAATGCAAAGCAGTACATACAGTGCAGAAAGCAGTAGGGACAAGCAGGCAGTCTCATCAAGAGCTGAGAAATGTCTGAGAGGAAGGAAATTCCCACCACCAGCCTGTCTGTCATGCCAAACCTGTGCCTGTATAGACGCAAAGCTGTGGGTATGCCAGATGACTCATGATTCACTTGTTTTTAATTACTGCAGACATATACAGGAAAACAGGGGCTTTGTTTTTCTTAAGGTCTATTTACTCCAGCACTGGCTCCTCACCTGAGGAGCCATGCTGCAGCTACAGTGAAGATAAGGGACAGTTTCTGGCCCAACTTTGAAAAAAACCCAGCCAACTCTACCCAAGTTGATGGCCTACAGGTATCTCAGCTACCTGTTAGGGAGAATAAAATCCTCCAGTCAAATCCAATAAAAACCACTAAAATCAGACCCTGCACTTAATAAGACTGGGTTATCTGCTGCTAACCCTGGCTGACTACACTCCATGGGGCATGGGTAGATGCGGCATCAGGAGGGAGGTGGGGAAAGAAAAAACTCCCTTAGTTCATGCTAGTGCAGCAGAGCTCATTATGTGCCCTGCTGCCTATTGCTGCAAGAGGTTAGAAATGCTTCTTTATTTCCCCTGCCCTAATGCACTCGCTGCCTTCCCCGTTCTGTTTATTTGTGCCACCAAAGTAGTAACAATCAGCTGTGTAAAGCATTATTCCCCAGCCTCTTTTCTGAGGTGAACACGGTCCTGAAAATAGGAGCAACTTCCAAAAAAAAAAAAGAAAAAAATTACTGCCACATCAATTTCTATTCAAATCGCTTGGCAGATTTCTCTAGTTCCTTTGCTGGAGACCAAGGTTCACTTCCAGCTCCCCAGCCTTCAATACCTCAGGACAGTGAGTGCTGGCACAAACTGAAACCTGGTGACCTTCCTTTGAGAATATTAAGTCTTGCTGGAGTTTCTGTGAGGTTAATCGATTCCACTCAGTCCTCTCTCATGAAATCCTCGGACAGGAAAGAATAAGGAGAGAAAAAGCCAAGATTTTCAAGCAATCCTTATAGCCTTCAAGATTGCTTCAATTTTTAATGGTGTTTGTCTCAGTCTCACCCTCCTTGGAAAGTATGCTTTTAGATACTCATATTATTCCTTAAATAAAAACCCCTGAATAATGAGCTGCACCTTTAATTTGCCAAGAACACCCAGTCTGTGCCACATTTGAAACACTATATAGCAAGGTACAGTGCAATGTCATGTCAGTTACCAGAACTGTTCCAGATGCTATCTGATCTAGAGCTCCCAAAACTTTGCGTAGAGATTTACCTTGTATAGCCTGGCACCCAAAAAGCATCAAGTGCAAGGAAGCTAGTTCAATTGGTTATAGTCACATGGAGATTGATGTGTTAAACAGCGGCCCATAGAGCCATCCCGGCAACAATGAGCCTAATCAACTTGCCAAGCCCTCTTTTCTCTTTGCTACAGTTGCCAACACAATTTCTGTTGAGTGGGCACTTACAAATGCAGTTTTGTTACTGAAAGGCCCGAACTCCTCATGGCTTTGCAGCAGCTGGAGCTCACTGGTACCTCTGTATTTCTCTGTCCCTGATGGGAGCAATGGACTGATTTACAGGGTCTCCTCCACTCCCTCTCACTGTGACCTGCACCACATCTTGGGCAGTGATGGACCTTTGTCTAACATTAACATTTCAAAAGCAAACACTGCATCAGCTGAAATACTGAGGAAAGCAAAGAGTTAACATCGCCTTGGTTCCCCCCCTGGGTAAACTGATCTCCAAAAGGCTGTCCTATCCAAGACACTGATCTCATATCAAAGTTTGACCACACTTTAGGTTGTGTACAATATTAGGCGCACGAGCACTTTAGTTGTGTACACACTATTGGGCTGAAATGGGGTCATTGCCTGCTCAGGGCCAGTGAAGACCGTAAGTGCCCTCAGGGCCCCCGGCATATACAGAGCTGCAGAACACACAAGGCATCATTAAAAACAGGAGATCTGACCAAAAGGATTTTTCTGCTGCTAAAACATTCCCATTCCACTGCCTGTGCCTTGCCTTCTGTGATCAGTGCTGCCTTCGGTTTGATCAGGCTCGCTCTGTGCTACAGGTCCCCAGCCAAACCATCCAGCAGCATCAGCAGGAGAATCCACGTGGGATAACTGGGCAAGTACTACTGGTGCAGACCAGCTTTGCACAGCACTCAAATCCCTAAAGAGCAGTATGAATAAAAATAGTTCTGTTTGGACATCTGGAAACCAAAAAGGAGTAGGAATATATTTAAATCAAGAAGCAATTTCTAAAATGCAGAGTGATCCCTGATTATTTACGACTGCTCATGAGGTTGTACTGAGAGATGCTACTTCCCCTCATTACTTTCAACCCTCTGAAATGCTACACAAATGTCACACGAGTAGCTGAAGTTTTGAGCGCCAATCTTTCCATTCATTCAACTTAAAAATCTCCATTTTTCTTCTATGTTAGACACTGATCAAGACTGCTATATAATCTTTGTATTAATCTGTCCAACAATCATCTAATTAATTAATCATTGATAATTAAAATGACCTCCTTTTGACTGATACCTGATCTCAGAAAGCTTCAAAAGAAACTTGACACATGTTGTGTCATGTTCCAGCATAACCCACTACAGGTATGTTATCATGTTATGCCACATCTGGTTTCCAGAGAACAAAATGAAACGAGGAGTAAATTAAAGGAGGAACCGGTTGTACACATATCGGATCTAACCAGTTCAAATATCTGGCAACATACAGCAGCAGGTGAACTTCCAGCGTACTTGCAGGACCATCATTTACCCCAGAAATGATATTATTTTTGGATATGCCTAAGGAGGGACATCTGTGCAACCTCTGCTATACTTAGATGCTAGAAGAACCCTTTTGAGAGAAAATCTGACTAAAATCTCAGCTAAACTGAAAAGAGGGAAAGTATTCCTCACATTTTGCCTGCACAAGCACTGAAAGCCCATAGGCACCGAGTCTGAGATGTGTAGACCATAAGAAAGATGAATGAGCTGACCATCCTATACCTCCCGTGATTTTCTTAAGCAGCTCCCTGTCTTACATGGGAACTGCAGACTGACCCACATCTCCTCTGCTGCCCTTCCTGGTCACCATGGGTTGAAGGAAAGAGTTTCAGGCTCCCAGCTGCCTCAGATGAAATGCCACCATGAGAAGCTCTGTTCAACTACACTGAATACTGCTGTTCAGGGAAAGCTGCTACCCCCAGGGCAGTCCAAACTCAGACAGTGAAAACAACGTGCCACAAAGGTGCACAGTGCTCAGCCCTCATGTGCCTTTTCTAGGTGTTTCCTTCTCACTAGTATCCACCTGAAAAAGCAGTGTGCAGCCCTGGCTTCACCCTTTAAATTCATTAAAAGGCAGTGATAGCATTTATTTCTCTCTTCAGGGATATTTTGTCAATTTGAGGAGGAAAAGCATTTTGTGGGAACAATAGTGTCAGCTACAGAGTTGGAGTTCCACCCTTCTCACAGTAGTACAATTGAGGAACATTTCCATTGAGCTGAGCAAGTTGACTGGTGAAAGCAGAATTAAACATTTACATTTATTTTATGCTGACGCTAAGTAGGAGCTTTTTAAAAAAACATGAAACACTAGTGAACCAAGGGGCTTAGGGGCAGAAAAGCTATGCAACTGTAATAAGTTGTGGGTCTCTTCCCAATGGGATATTGGTTTTCGGTATATAATTAATAACAAGAAAACTGTATCCTGACTTTGGGGTCCGCATGAGCATCCTGGAACAAAAAGGGCCATAAATTAACATCAATTATGTATTAAAGTTCCAATTAACCTGGCTGACACTGATATACTTTAACAAGGTACACTTAGATAAAAGAAGCAACTCTCTAATTACTTGGAACAGGACCTCCTGACCCATTCTGCTCTTTTATCCCAATGCCAACCTAATGAGGAAGGAAGTGAGAGGTAGGAAACCGTGCATAAGGCAAGGCTGTAGCACCACAAGATGCCCCTTGGGAAATGCTTTTACCTTCTTAAAGCTGCCAATGATTAATATTTTATTACTCTCAATGCCTTTTAACTGTTTTCAGCAGAAGTGGTTTTGAGGCTGAAATTGCTAATGTTCATTTTAATGTGGAAATCTGCCTTCTAATGAAGGTCGTGGTCATCCATTCCTGCTCTGTAACACACCACACACACAGTATTTGTGGTGGCGGTACCCAGGGTTCCTGTACATAGTTTTAAAGGGTGCTCCTTGAAGTGAAGTATCTTAGTTGGGGCAAGAGAAAGAAAATCACAATTAATTTTGCACATTAATCAGAAGAGTTGGCTTAAGCATATTTTTCAGCACTGAAATTTTGTGCAAATACCAAGGGCAAAAGGTAGACAGACCTGTAAGAAACCTGTACTGCTAGTAGGGAGAGCTACAACAAGGAGTGAGGACCCAGTCAGGGAGGTATATACAGAGCATCTAATAAGGCATTTTTCTTCCTTTTTATGTTGGTTGAAATCAGATAACCCTGGATACCCAAGGGACTAAGTGTACATGCATCTCCTGTCCGTTAAAAAGAAAGGATAGTTGCAGAGAGTGTACAGCCAGGGAGCCTGGTCTTGTTCAGTTCTGTTCAGTGCTCAACTCTTCTACCATAGATTGACCAAAGAGAATTTGAACATATGCAATTATACAAAGGGCAGAGGGCTCTTTTTTCTGGTGTTTGTTTTTTTCAAATCACTTGAAAATGCTGTACTTTACTGTTGAATAACAGTTCTCCAGAGCAAGGCAATTCCTGTAACGAGAACAGTAGAACTAACTTGTCCCTGCAGAACAAACCTTTCTCAGTGCCAATTCTTTCTTTGTGTCATGTTATCAGCACTGTAAATAGTTTTAAATTAATGATGACGCTGTCCTCTCCTTTATGGTTTTCCAGTGCAATACAGTTGGAGTCTCAGCTTTCACAGTTGATCTCCCACTAGCCACACAAGCCTGACTTCTGTCCTCTGGGAGAAGAGGTGTTGGTGGAATCCATCAAAGGCACCTCCTAATTATAGTCACAGTCTTCAAAACTCAGAGGGAAGCAAACTCGACGCTGGGATTTCAGCTGGATGACTCCTGTGGCGAGCGCTTTTCTGGGTCCTTGCAGTCAAAGGTTATCTTTCACGTAAGCCATGTCAAAGTTTAAACTTAAACACATTGGGTCATGCTCTTCCCTAGATGGAATTTCACTGCAGAGGGAGGGAGATTTTCTCTAGTGCTGCAGATATGCATAGTGCTGGAAGAGAAGCTTAACAGCTCCTGGCCCCCGAACTGTGACTCCTTTCCCAAGCTATGGCTGTTGAATGTAATGTGCTCCATTAGCAAAAGCAGTCAGCAGACAATTGCCCAAATTACAGCCTTTCTAGCAAGATTTTCAGTATTTCTTTGCTTTAGTTGGGGATTTTGTCTTTATCATCTTCCCCATAACTTTGAGTCACTCTGCCAAAGCCAGCCAAGAATGGAGACAGAAATGTAAAAGAAACACTCGTGTCTCTTTAGTTGCTAAAAGGGTCAGTCAGGTCACCTGCAAGATTTGAACAGTTCATCAATGTCCCGAGCTAACGCTGCCACATGCATTATTCTCGTCCCCTGCATACCCTGCATTTTCTGGAGGAATATGTCTGGATCATTCAAATGGCTTGTGAAGATTGAAAGTGAACTTATACAATCAATTTTGGCCTTTTGTGACATCCCCAGTTACTTCAGTAAGCCCTTGTGGAAAAAGACACATCCCTAGTTCATACATGATGCATACTCCTTGATCCATCTACATTTAAACCAAGGTCTAGTTTAAACATCTGTGGGAATTGAATCAGACCGACAGACTATTATATATACACCATAGGGGACTTGCTCATAAGTCTCTTGTGGCAAACACGCTACTTACACAGTATCCCATTCAGATAAGTGACCTACTTATTGTTGTAAGCTATTTTGACAAGAGCAATGTGATCCTTGCTGTTCTGCTTTGAGTAAACTTTAGCCTTTGGGTATAAGAGGAGGAAAATTTGACATCCACGTAATAAAGGACAGCCATATATGTTCAGAGTGGGATTTTCAAAGCCATTCATCCCTGGTCTGAAATCAAACATTGCTAGGACAACAGTGAGCTCTTTAAAAAAAAATCCTGCCCAAGGTATACTAATACATAAAGTACTTGGTTGTGAAGCACTCATGGGATTTGCAAAGCAACACAGCTGCCAGAAAGAGAAGCAAATCTAAGAGCACACACATTTCACCTCCACCCAAACACCCATCTTACCATTACCAGAGCTGTATCGCTCAGACTACACACCATGTCCATGCACCCTTTTTTAATTCTACACACACTCCATTACCACATAGTTTCATTAACCCCATCAATAAGAGTGAAATGTTGCTCTTATCAGCTGCTCAGTGTTTCCAGAAGGAGACTGCATACAGAAAGGGTTGTGAAGAATTGTAATGAAAGTCTGCAGGCAGAGTTAAGGTGGTAACTCATAGCACACAGCACCTCAGTGTTTGTACCTGTGCGGTATTGTTGCTATGCATACAATAAATTGTGAAAAGTAACTGCAGAAAGAAGAAAGAAAAAATTCACAAAGCCTTGATTCTCACAGGAGCATGGTCACTTAATAAATATCTAGGTGGCTTTATTCTCTATCATGCTGATTAGAAATGGGCCAAGGACCTGGGGAAATATGACAATTATTTGGTACTGCTCAGCTGCAGGTGTACAGGAACATTAAGGAGCACTGTCATTTCTATTTCTTACCATTTGAAAGGAAAAAGTCCAATTTCTACTGGAGTATCACTAATGTGAAAAGATGGTAAATGACAGGACTTCAACTTTTTTACCAGTTTATGCTGTTGATGAAATAAATCTATCATCTTCTCTGTAAGACTTTGCTTAGAAGTGAACAGATGTGAAATCCACCACAATATCGTAAAAGAAAATCATCCTTTTAAAATGACACAAAGGGGAAAAAAGTGAGTGTCCTCCTTGAGATCTTATCTCTTTTCCTTCCAGCTTTACCCCTCCATCATTTTATTCAAAGCAAAGTATCATCAAACCCCAGGATCCTTATCAGCTAGGGCTGTCGTGGTACATGTGGCTCGGTATGGTATAAATACACGCACACCCTGGTTCCCAGTTCAGATGACTCCATCCAATGGTGAGTAGTATGTGAAAGCCCTTCAAAGCTCTTCAGTGAGCCAAGTATGACAGTTTACTCAATCTTTTGTAGCAACTCTGACCCTGCCTTGTTCAAAGGAAAGCTTTTTTCTCTTCCTAATTCGCCCCACTCCCTCTTGTAGAGGAATGAGAGAAAATTTAAGTGCCCTGCTTTGACACTCAGCTTGCTGCTTGCGAGCAGTCAGACCAGCTGCCTCCCCAGATCTCCACTGCATTGTCGATATGTTCCTCTTGTGCCAAGACAAAATTTATAAATAGATTCGCCCAGTCAGTAAGCCCTTTCTCTTTAGAAAGACAGGGATTCAGGAAAAAAGAGGATTATTGATAACATGCAACAGCTTTATTATGGCAGAGGCTGCTACTGCTACTATAGTTAAGGACCTGTCAGCATTTCCATTGTAAGATTTTTTTTGCGCAAGGGTTTAACTTGGCAGTAAAAATTTTAATATACTTGAGGCTGGACTTTTTCTTGCACAAATTCAGTAGGAGTTAGACACAGGGCTCTCTCCTCTACCCCTTCCTAATTAACAATGAATTCAATGAGTTTTAGAGCTTCTCATGTGAATATGCCTCTCCTGTTTTCTGAACAGTGGGGAGTAACACCTGATCCAGCATCAAGTAGCATAGAACAGAGAGAAGAGCACAGGACAAATGCACAGGACTAACACACAGGGCCAAAGCCTGCTCTTATTAGTAATGGTGCTTGAATAACATTTGGCCATTACAGGAATACATAGTTTTGGCTAGCATCCCATATTTTCCTCTACCAAAAACCAGCTGAGGGAGATGCTAAAAAAAGTCCTTTCAAAATCATCTCATTTAGGTAGTTAATTTTCCTTGCAATGCATGCTGGTAGGACAAAGCAATCTGCCAATTGATGAATATATCTTGGGAGTCACCAGCCCCACCTCTTCCCCCTTGTAGTCTGTGCCTCTCTGTTCAGCCTCTGGCAAATCGCTTAATTTCTGCTCTGCCTCAATTTCAGCATTCAGGATGGAAAACAGTAAAACTCATGCAAATGGTTCTGCACACAGAATTCATTCTGCTGCAGATCAAGCACTTTCTGGCAGGAAATAATCCAGCTCCCTTTGACTTCAGCAGTAATTAGCTTGAGTACAGAGCCATGGCTTGCTATTGCAGAGTTGCTGGCATCCATAGACTTGCGTAACTTCAAGGAGTCTCAGCAGTCTTGAGGACAGGACTGCTAAAATACTGCAGTGGAGCATACACGAGTTTCATCAGAGTAAGACCATCTTTGCTTTCAACCATGCCCACAAACACGTGGAAGTAAGCAGTGATGTGTCCTCTTGATAAATTTTCTTCTCTTCTTCAGGTTTTTAAAAAAATGGGAGAAAGTATTCATGGGTTTCATGGTTTTCCCATTTTTTTGTGGGAAGGAAAAAAGATAGTTATGTTGAAATACAGCCACTGATTTTTGCTAACTCTTGTGAAAAAGGGTGTTAAATTGAGGGCTGGATGGAGGAGTGGTAGATATATTTTTTCTCCACCATGCTTCTCAGTGGGATGCTGCATGACTTTTTCAGACAACCTACACAGCAGAACATTTTGCTTTCAGGATCTGAATAGCTTTGCTCTCTCATCCTAAAGTGAAACCCTTAATATTAGGAGAATGTGGGCCTTTTTTGGGGTACTTTAAGCACAGCATAAGTTACATAAAGTCCTTTGCACACATGGTACAAAAAGTTGTTTGGCTTATATCTCTCAACATTTGTATTTATGGTCAACTGAGTGGTATCTTTTGTGCACTGAATACTACAAAAGAATAATACTTCTTTGCTTTGTCTGTTGACAAGATCGTCAAATACTACTGCCCCCTGACACAATCAGAATTTAAAACAGTACATTTCTGTCTACTTTTATTTTTATGATATGAGGATTTAGCTAAGACTTTGACACTATGGAAACTAGACACAGGACATGATGATGTTCTATCTAAATATATCCCCCGACTTTCAATCACACTTGCCTCTTTTATATTTCATGAAAACTGCTCTTTAGCTTCCTCCATCTATGCAACTTTTTTGGCCGGCAGGATCACCTTGTGCCCATCCCTTAGCTTTCATCACCAGCCATTACCACTTCAAGAGAGAATCACATGCATTGAGTACAGGGGAGGCAATTCAAGAAACTAGGCCCTTACGAAACTTTGATGTAGCGTATCATTAGGGTAATTCTCAAAAATATGAAGTGTTAAATGGAAAGCAAGTTTTAACCATCCTAGCTAAGTGCCAAGTGCAACTTTAATTAAGAAAAGCAGATCAGCCTTTTCCTTGTGCTGTAACAAGAATGGGCTGTCCATTTCTTAGGCCATCAGCCCCATCATAGATCTGCTATTTCTTATCACTGTCTTTGGGCATTAGTTTTTATGGCTTGTAATAGCTTGCAATCATAACACCCATTTACACTTCTTATCTACAGGGCTAGGACACTACCACTAATTTTTTTTTAAACCACCAAACTATCCCTTGGTTATAGTTCACACAAATCCTGCTTGAGTAAAGGAGATGGGAGGGACAAGTCTGAAACGCAAATTGATGAAAACAAATTTCGCATTTCAGTGTGGATTCAGATAGCTGCACTTCTGGAGACAGAAAAGTTATATCTGTCTCTTAAAACCAGCTTCATGGGTTGATGTGTGTTTTCCTATGACTGTGAAAACAGGATATAAAATTGAGGTCAGAGTTAAGAAACTTAATATAGTTGTCACATAGCACTGGTGCAAGTGTGGACACTTGCATGGAAGATGGGGCCTTGCCTCTTCACTGTACCAGAGGCAGCAAACAGCCCCAGGAAGGCCAAAAAATTCCCCTCCAGACAAACAAAATCCAGTATTTCTGCCCACCATGGGCTGGCTGGCTATTTTTAAGCAGCTTGTTTTAAGTGCCAACAAGTATTATTTTGCCTGCACAAGACAACTGAGCTGATGGCTGAATGAAGCAAGAAAGACATTCAGGAGGAGTTGGAACAAATGTCTTAAATTTTTGAACCTGTCTGTTTTGCCAGTGACCCATACAGTGTGTAGCTGTGTCAGCTAATCACTTAGCTGGCCATTGCTGACAGACAAATACCTTGTGGTGACATCTGATGGAGTTGTTACAAAGCACCAACCTTTCAGGGGCTTGCACGCTTTCGGAACTGCAGGTTGTGCCTGCGCATGTTAACAGCGTGCGAGAGCATGAAGGTTGTGCATAGAGGTACAGCACAGCTGTAACAAGTGCTCAACAACACACATGCAAATTCAGAAGTGTTCAGAGGAATTCTTTAAAGAGAAGGCATTTGTGTTTACTTGGGCATTTTTATTTTGATCAAGTGATGATAATCAAGTGATGATAATTAACTGATTAATAATATCACAGTCATCAAAAGCGATAGCATGTTTTCAAGGAGCATACAACAACAGCTAGCCGCTTTTATGGCTTTAATTGTAAAAGCAAATAATTACATCCTTTTCAAGGCCTGAAGAGAATTGCTTTCAACTGTAAACAGAAACTACAAAAAGAAAATTCTCCAACACAATACCCATTTTTAAATGGCCACTTTGCCTAAAAAATGCTTGTAACAGCTGTGTTTCAGGTGCATATTTAGGGACTAATTACAGATATGGACAGTACCCAGACAATCAGATGAGGCTCTGCTCAGTATCAGGGTATCTTTACCCATGGATGGATTTGGCCCATGTTTTTTTTTTTTTTTTTTTTTTTTTTTATATCCCTACAGGGCTCCATGTGCAATGCTGACCACACTGGGAGGAATGCAGATAACCTCAGGACTGAGACAGTTCCTCTATCATTACTCTACAAACCACTGCAATGGCTGGCTCATTTTTCTTCTTTTTAGTTCACCTCCCAGCACCTGACAAATCTCACATTCTTTGTGCACAGCGAAATAGGGACTCATTGCAAATTCTGGTTGCAAACCATAGAGGAAGGCAAAGCGTGAATGCAGCTCTGTCATTTGCCACACAGACCTTTTATATTCTGATGGAATTTGGTGCCTGTGACTGATCTATCTATAAGCTGTACAAACATAACACAGGACACCAAGGACCATCCAACAAACAAACCTAATTACCTATACCTTCCACCTGACATGCTCAGTCAGCAGGAGTTTTGTCAGCTTTCTTCTACCCCGACTTCTCTGGGGTCTGACCCAATCCCCCCAAAGTGGCAAGAGAACTACCAGATTTAACTGGACTAGAGTCGGATGGACCTTTGCAAACAAGTGATACCCCATTCAGTAAACAAAGTTTGGTCTCAAAACTCAAGTGCTCTAAAAGACCATTTTTAGATGCTTACACAGGAACAGGCTTGTCAACCTGTATGTGAGGTATGAAGTGTATGCAGAGTACGGAACTAGACCAAAAGTCCCTTTCACATCAGAAATCTTAAACACTCAGCACTGAGCATTGTTGCTTTGAATGTTTCCAGCTCCTGAAGCAATTCCAGGCAGACATGCTGACAACAGAATAATTTTATCAGCATATGGCTGATCACAGCATCCAATTCCACCAGTATGAAATGGCCCTGTAGCACATACTAGCATTTCTGCATACAAGTGGAACAGATGCTGTAGAGATCAATGTAATAACAGGTTAATTAATTTTAGTGTCAAAGTCAAATGCTTCCTTATTTCCAGTTGACACAGCCCTAATTTCATGGTTGGCTCTATAAATTTTGAAAACAGGAGGAGAAATTTGATTCCAGAGTTAAATACTGCAGAAAGGCCTGATGAAATGCAAGAGAAACACTTCTCCATTTCTGTAATCTTCATAATCTTGAAGTCATAATGTTGTCCATTGTCCACACTTTACTATAAGGGTTTTACAGCTACAGTTTCGTTTTCACAAAGCAGACCCCTACAAAGCAGCCCTCTTGCATAAATGCAAGCACCGTGGAGCTCCAACCCCAGAACAAGATCCCATTGCAGGTGACATACTGGGCCAGGAGTCAAAAGTCTTGGCTCCAGCCCTCACGCTGCAAGTGACATTTTCTGTCAAGAAAGGTACACCCATTGGACATCCTGAAAATCCGTTTATCACTAAGTTGTATTAGAGTGAGATCTCATATCCCACAGCACTGGATAAACAATCAACTTTGTACAGCTCCTACCCCAAAATGCTAATGATGTTCAGCAGATGAGCTGGAGAGGTGGAGAAGGAGAGGAAACGTATGGCCTTAGACAAGTCACTTTATATTTTGGGTTACTGATAGCACCAAGCACTGTCTGCATATTATGCTAGTGGAAAGGCTGCATGCCCTGCATCACCCATTAGTGCCCTGCTCTCCAGCTCCAGGGAACAGATAGGGGAAAACCAGCACAATAAACACAAATACATTCAGCAAGCAAATATTGCACCCTGACTTCTGGTCAAGGGATGTGAAGTTAAGCAATTTATTAGTAAAACACTCCTAGGGGAGATTGACGTTGTTGTGGCCTGGGTAGAGTTTCGATTGTCACAACAACGAGAAGAGGCAGAGGGTGATGAGCGGTTGCTTGCTGCACAAAGTGTTATTATGCTGAAATGTGTTCAGCAAATGTTTATTCCACAGGCAGGAACTACTAGTGCCTGTAGCGGTCACTTAGGCCTGAAACCCAAGATTTCAGTGATTTCATCTGAATGCATTTGCTGAGCACTGGGTGACATTCACCAACACAGGCAGCTTCTCAGGTTTCACCAGGAACTAATCTACCATCCTCCTGCATCTATCACTTCCAATGACCCAAACTAAAGAGCATCATGCACACCCGGCCTGCTCTGACACTCGGTGGGGTATCACCTCACAGTTAGGACTCTTCATCCCACTGTGCTTCATTAGCAAGAGGAGACAGTGGCCAGGACTCTGCACACGTTGTCAGACAAAGGGTGCCCAGATCACAGCAGGCACCCCCACAGAAACCCCCACCCCTCCAGCAGCCTCATCCCATCTTGAAACAAAGACAGGTTGAAGGGAGAAGTGATGGGGATGGGAAGGAGGGAACCCTTAGCAATGCTTAAGCAAACACATCTGGAATGAGGCTTAGGTTACTACACGTCAAGGGGATTTTTTTCCTCCTCCCCCTCCTCCTCCTCATGTTGGCAAACTGTTGATGACCACAGGCATGGAGGCCTCTCAACAGGGGACTAGCAGAGACCAGAGGCAAGAGGATGGGGGGTTCGTTGTGCAAAGGAGACCATCTAAAAAACGCACATCCTCTGAGTGCTTTTGTTTGAGGGCTACGCCTGACTAACAAATCCTGTTGCACTAAGATTGCAGCCTGCAGATATCCTAACAAAAACAAAACCAGAGTACTGCCTGTACATCCAAATGATTTCAGGGAAGAGCTGTTAACAGCAGGATGACAAACACCACAGACCTTGAGCTTACGTGTGCCAATCTGAAACAACTCCTTGCATTAGGATATCACAGAAAAATCCCACAAATCAAACACAGTAATACCAAGTGCTTGTATAGCATGTTTTACCTGCAGCTCTTGGAGCGATTACAAAGAGGAATGAAGAAGAAAGGCTCATTACCACCATTTCACAGATAAGGAAACTGTGGCACAGAAAGGAAGTGATTTGTCCTGCAGCCCAGTGGAAGAACAGGGCAGTCAAGTCAAGCCTCTTAAGTCCCAGTCCGATGCCCTCTCCCCTGAACTATTGTAGCTGACTCTGACCCTGCAGGAACTTCACATTTGTCATTATGCTTTACACCTTGATCATGAGGCTGGGTATCTTCAAAGCACTGCCCTCAGCTCCTTGGCCAGGAGAGGAAAAAGCTCCCATGTACCTAATCAAATATAATTGCCATTCCTGGAGAAAAGAGATTCCTTCTCAACTCCTCTGGATGATAATTCACCCTGTGTTCAGGTGTAAATGTAATGCTATATGTAAGCCAAGATAAAAGTAACTCCTCTGACCACTTTTAACTCAACATCCCTTATGCAGTAAATTTCATACATAGCTATTGAAATAGTACCAGGAATTGGCTGTAATTTTGTTGTCTATTAATATAAGTTCATATAGCAGTTTTAGAGTATTCCTGCTAAAATGTGGGCTCCAGGGAAAGCTTGTTTAACAATAAAAGCCTTTCACCTTTAAACACACAGATAGCAGAGGATTAGTTTAACTATTGAACTGCAACTGGGGGACCAGTTTCTGAGAAGGCACTGGCCCAGCACAGATCCTGCATCCTTTGAGGCTCAGGCATAGCACTTCTATCCACTACAGCTGCAGTTATAACACATGGAAACAGAGAAATAGCCAGGACAGGAATATGGGTCAAAATCAGCACTTGAAAGTGAACCTGGAAAACAGTAAATCACCAGTGGAGATTCCAGAGCGTGAGCACAGAGCACTTGAAAAAAGGGATGCTGCTCAACAAGTCACCTGCAGAGTGCCGCTGCCACAATAAGCAGTGTGGCTTTAGGATGTACACATGAATACAATCTCATGAGACAGATGAGAGCATCTTGGTTGGTAGACGGCAGGTTTCTTCTCTGTGTGGCTACCCAAAGGTTGTTACTGTGACCAAGTCAGAGAGTTAAATTATCAGACATGAACAGTTAACAAATGGGGCCAGGGAGGAACGGATGTTTTCCCTTAGGTGCCTCATGTAAACTTGCAGCCTGCTATGCACTGAAGGTGGCTGTAGGTGACCTGTAATCCAGGCCAAAAGCAGAAAACCACAGGATTAAAAGTGGGTGGTCAGATCATTCATTTGACTTGTAGGGGGAAAAATCCCCATGATATCTGCTCGTAGACGACAAGCAGTTTTGCAGGGAACAAAGAAATCTCTCTCACAGACAAAATTGGTCTGCTAAGAACTGAGCCCATCTAGCTCCTCACCTCCCCACCACCCTCCCCATATCTTCCCCTCTAAAAGGATCTTTTCTGGGTTTCAGGGAATGCGTGTTTATAAAATAGTTCCATTCAATTAGGGCACAGAGTACAGCAGCTTTATATCAGAGGCAACCCAGAGCGAGAGCTCTGTGGAAGTGCAGGTACACGGTAATGATGACAACCCTGCACTGGTTGTAGTGTCATCACCTCTTATTCTTAATCAAAAGGCTTCCAATCCCTTCTCGACGTGTGCACTCGGAAATGAAGGGACTGCTGGAGAATCATTTGAATGTGGCAGCCCTAGATAATGATGAAACGAATAAAAGGCTGACTTTTTTGTTTAGGTTTGAGGAAGAATTCAGGATTCCTCTCGTGAAAAGGCAGCAGTTTAATAGCAGTGAGACAGAAGGTCTTCTCGTTATCCACAGAGGCTGCTGTCAGTGCAGCGCTAATGGCCACAGCACGGGCTTCCCCAGAACGCTCCCTGCAACGTGGCGCCCTGAGGAAGCCGTGTGCTGGTGGGGTGAGAGGAGGCTGCTTCAAGAGACTCAGCGCGGGACTGGGAAACAGCACAGGGCTCAAGTGCACGGGCTTTCCTTTGTGGAAAAGGCAGAGGGCAGTTTTTCTGGGCTGCACCGAGTGATGCAAGCCATGCAAACTGACGGCTGGCCAGCCGAGCGTGGTGCGTTGGTGCCTCTGCCCCCAACTTCTTTGTCCCTGCTGGGGTAGCAGCTGCGTAAGCAAACATGATGCTGCACCCAGTGGAAAGACCATGCAAATCAACTATGGGCTAGGAATTGCTTTCATGGAATAAGGGCCTTGAGCAGGCACATAAACATCATGGAGCCTGGAAACAGCCCATTGATAAGCTGTATCTTCCCATACACTGCCCTGCAAGGCTGATTTTTGATACTGGATTTGGGTGAAAAGAATGGACAGCCACTAAGCACTTTGCTTCTTCATGTAGCTCATACATACCTCTCAACACAATCTTATTAATATCTCTTGCCATATGTTTTTGCAGTGTCTTTTGTATACTGCAGGAACCAGCCACTGTACCTCATAGATCTTTTGTCCAAGGGAGGTCAAGAGCTGTGCTATATCACCTATTGAATACCTGCTGGTTCCGTTCAGGGAATACCAATGCCATGCCAGGCAAGAGCTTTTTGTTTGGCTGGTTGATTTAAAAGGGCAGTAATTCAGAAAAGGAAGTTGAGTAACAGAGGCTTTTTCAGTGACTTAAGAACCCATGGAAATAATTTTTGCTTCTATTTCATTATCGACCTCTTTGTCCAAAAGTAAATTATTCACCAAAAAAATTCCTGACATTTGCAAAATTGCAACCATCTTTAGCATTTTGCCCAGCCCTTCTCAGGCATTCACATTTATCTATACCAGAGCAAAACATACAAAACAAAATTCAAAACAACTTCTGTTTAGTGCTAGTTAAAGTTACTCTATTCACTGCAGTAACATTTGCCCCAAATGCAGAGCTAGCAAGGTCAATAGTTTCACTTTTTGTGCTTCAGCTACATTAATATAACAGTTTGCCATTCCTCTCTATTACTATATACGTTCAAAGCTTCATAAGCTATCATGAACAGCCTGATCTCTGACACGCAAGACATGTTAACAACAGCTTTTTCCATTCAGAAAGCCAGCAAGAAAGGGAAGTCAGACCTTTCAATGTATGTTAAGTAACAAATATAAGATCTCCATGATGTCCTACATGATGAAACACCTTACAGCAGGTTAGAAAAGGAAGTATGTGGAATCAATACATTTCTTCTCACAGTTACATAGCTGCATACATCACCACTTTTAACTTCACCATGTTCAATCCAGCCCACTGTGTGCACAAGTGATATCATAGGGACAAGGCTATAGAAAAGCCAAGGACATTATAAATGAACAATGTGGTTATTCAGCACATGCATCTAGGGTTAGGGCAGAGTGACCAGCGATATAAAAAGCCCAGAACACTGTGATAAGATTTCACTGCATAGCAATACCTGTTAGTGTGAACACCTAATAAGAAAAAACAGCTGATAAAACGAGCGGGCAGAGAGCACACAATAAACACAGTCAAGCAGAAATACAGAACATATATGTACACGGTTTCAGGATTTTTCCCACCCATTCACAAAACCAAAGTGTATCAATTAAGACAGTTGTTTTGGGTTTACGTGGCAAAGTTTTGGTAGCGGGGGGCAGGCTGTAGGGGTGGCCCCTGTGAGAAGAGACCAGGAGCTGCCCCCATTTTGGACAGGGCCAGTTCCAGCCAGCTCCAAAATGGACTCACCACTGGCTAAAGCTGAACCCATCAGTGATGCTGGTGACACCTCTGTGAAAACACATTTAAGAAGGGGTAACAAACACTGCTCAACAGCTACGGTAGAAAGGAGTGAGGAAAGAGTGCAAGAGAAACAACCCTGCAGTCCCCCCAGGCCAGTGAAGAAGGAGGGGGAGGAAGTGCTCCAGGTGCCAGAGAAGGGATTCCCCTGCAGCCCATGGGGAAGACCATGGTGAAGTAGGTTGTCCCCCTGCAGCCCATGGAGGACGACATCACAGCTGATACTTACACTGCAGGCTGTGGAGGACCCCACACTGCAGCAGGTGAATGTGCCCCAGAGGAAGTTGCAGCCCATGGACAGCCCACACAGGAGAAGGTTTTCCAGCAGGAGCTGTAGCCCATAGGGGACCTATGCTGGAGCAGTCCATTCCTGAAAGACTGGCTGCACCCTGTGGAAACAACCCGTGCTGGAGCAGTTCTTGAAGAACTGCAGTCTATGGGGAAGGACCCATGTTGGAGCAAGTGAAAAATTCAAGGAAGGAGTGGCAGAGATGAAGTGTTGTGAACTGTCCACAACTCCCATCCCCCTGTGCCAACAGCAGGGGAGGAGGTAGAAGAGTCGGGAATGAAGGAGTGAGGTTAAGCCTGGGAAGAAGGGGTGGGGAAGGTGTTTTTGTTTCTCACTATCCTTTTCTATTTTTAAATTAAAAATACATTAAATTTTCCCTCAAAATTAATTCTTTCTGTTTTGCTAGTGATGTTAATAGGTAAGCAATCTCCCTGTCTTTATCTTGATCCATGAGCTTTTTTTACATCTCATTTTCTCCCCCTGCCCCGTTGAGGAGGGGGAGCAAGTGAGCAGAGAGCGGCTTGGTGGGCATCCGGCAGACAGCCAAGGTTATCCCACTAGAACAGCATTGTCTCCTGCATGAAAAAGAACAAAACAAAGCTCTACAGCTCCCTAGAAATCAGGGTTCACTCCAGAAATGTGCCTCAGAAAAACAGAAATAAAACATCGTCAAAAAAAAGGAAGAACAGATTAGAACTCAAATAGAAACTTTTTTTAGTGCAAACCAAGTGAATTAAAGCATCCCATACAGTATCTCTTACCTAAGTTCTTTTTTGGTCTAACATTACTCCTATATACTCATTTCTGACAAAAATACCTTCTATCGCTTTTCCCACTTTTATAGCCTCTCCACCATCCTGATAGGCAGAAAGTTACCTCACCTGAGGGTTAACAAGCTCAACACCCTCTTTTTCTATTGGTCTGTTTCCTCCTCAGTCATTTTCAATAGGGCAATTAAAAGGCTCAACCAGCTCAAGGTATTCTCAGCCTGATTTGCAGGTAGTTTAGTGAAATACAAAGCAAGGAGTCAACAGATGAATGTATGTGTAAACTTCAGTCAGCACAAATCCTTGAGAAAACATTTTTCTCTTGGATTATGATAACTGTTTTGTGTTGAGCTGAGACTCTTTCCTAATAATTTTAAGCTTCATAAGTGATAAAAGTGTCCACTCACTTGTGTGTAAGTTTTATGAAACCAACGTCTGATCTCATAATAAATCTCTTATAAACTAGTTGAGGATCAGCCCTTGATTATGGACATAGGAAAGATTCAGCAAATAGAAGACATGAGAAAATAGACTACATTTCTACTGTACTTTAGTTATTAGATAGTCAGCTGAAGAAAAGGTGAGTTGAGAAAGGCAATTTTAACCTTACCTGGGTAAAGGAAAAATATTTTTTCTTATTGCAAACACATTAATGCCAATAAGATCAGATAACATAAGAGAAGACCCAGCACCTACACTTTAAAGCGTGACGAAATCCTTTTCTTGCAAAGCTGCTCTGTGGACGTATACTCTTACCAGGGTAAATGAGCACCTTAACTATAAATTGTAGACAGTTAAGCACTCTGCTCAGCTGTAATCCCCTATTTGTATTAATATATTGCTCCAATTAAATGTGCCATTTTGGGTGCTAATGAGTAAACTGCAGTGTATCTGATCTTGTAATTAGTACTAACCGACCTTATTGCGACACTGTGGTTTCCTACGGATGCCAGTAGCTATTGCTGGTTGATTATGACAGGGGCATGTTTTGGCCACAAAACAGCAGCTTTACAGCACAGTCCTTATATTCACTTTTGAGAAACCCTGTTGTCATCACCAGCCTCTCACGCAAAGGATGCTTCATGGAGGCTCCATTGAAGCCTGTTGGGACCCCTGGGGAATGGAGCAAAGGAAAAAATAAGTCTTTCTGAGAAAGCCTAAAACTGACCAACAAATGGTGTTTCTGAGGTATTGAAACTACACACTTGGATAGAATTCAGTGAATTATGCAAGCTTAAAAATAATATCAGTGTCAAAACATCAAATTTACGTAATGCCATGTTCTGCTTCAGAAAATTCCAATGTGTCCTCTGTAGAGACAAAATATTTCAAGGCAAAATACCTAGTGATTTAGAAACCACAAACCAAGGCAATCTGCAGCAGTGGCAGTGCCCGCTCCCATGGTCCTCGTGTAAGGTAGTGCTCCCAGGATGACCACAGGGCTGAGCAGTGCCAGCTCCTTGTGGGTGCTTCTCACAAGGTGTTAATCCTAAAGCTCAGTGATAGCATTTTAATATCACTGCTCATCACTGCAGCAAAGCAGCCACTAGTGTGGTTATAAAATAGGTGTATTTTAAGCACACTGTCCTACTTGGTTCTGTCCAGGGAAGAGATTAGGAGTGGACCTGTAGGTAGACATTGCTCATGCCTCACGGTATCCTTTCTCTAGGAACCATTCCTGGTTTTCCATTATTTCTTTATGAGTGTAGTAAAAATGCTCTGGAGAGGGTCTTGTGTTTTGCAATCTGAATAGGCACAGCTGACACAAAAAGGTGAGTTCCAGACTAGTTTAGAGCAGTGATAAAAGAATATATTGCACTTCTGTTTGGTTTAGATGATGTCTGCTGCACTCACAGATACAGGAAAAAAACAGCAGGGAATAGGATGGAAATAAAAATCTATTCCAAGTTTTATATACCTGGGACCAGCTTGCTTACAGCAGGCCTAAATTTGGTCCAGAGAATCAAACCACAATGTGTCAACATAAATTAAACAGGCCCTCTTCAGTGGTGGAGCATCCATAACCACGTCACAATAAAATTGTTGATGATGGACTGAAAGCAAGGTAATTTTGTCACCTTCATTTTCTTTCTGCTCAAGTGGGAAACAGGAATGCTGCAGAGCTGGGAGATGGCACCTGCAGGCCTGTGGCATAAAGGCTGAGTGTGAGGAAATGAGCCTGAGAAAACCCTGGCTGCCTCATGGGCCGAGAAATCCAAAGCTTGAAGCATTTTCCAAAGAGGCTGAAGGAATGACAAAATACACTGCCTTCTCGTCAGCAGAAGGTGCTTAGCTGTGCTCTGAGGCCCAGAGTTGGAATAGAGAGAGTAAAGGTATACAGCCCGATTTTTTTTTCTTTAAAAATATACATTAATGGCATAATTAAATACAGGCAGGGCTGCCACTGTTTTTTTTTCCTTCATGGTGAATTCCTTGCCCCCCAGTTTCCCAGTTTCAGACAGTTACCCAGTTATTAGCCCAGGAATGCTTATTTCTCTGGAAACTCCCCAGGAAACACTGCTGACAGCTGTTGCAATTTCTATATAGCTCACGCGGTGGGACACATTGCACTAGGGGAACCAGAGCACAGGGCTGCAGGATTGGGATACCCTTGTGCAGAAGGAGCTGTACACCAGCACACAACCTCCTCATCTGCCACATGCCCACCTGCCTGCTGTCTCATACCAACGCAGGAGGAACTTCAGCCCGTGAAAGGTTTTGAGCATTGTTAGCAAAGACAATTGAGCAGTTTTAGGTGTGAATGGATTTGTTGAAGTGTAATGGGAAGAAGAGCTCTGCATTCCTGGGATGTATCAGCCAAGGCTTTTCTAAGAGCAAGGGAGTGGTGCTGGGAGAGGGGAGCTGGGAGGGAGCAGGCTCCTTTGGTTAGGACTCTGCAACTCAGAAGAAGTGGGTCTAGCCTCTACTTCCACTACATAGGTCCCAAGTGATCTTGAGAAAAGCACTTACACTGAGTTTCCTAGGTGTAAGAATTGCAGATCTAATTGTGTCTTTTTCTTCCAATCTTCTGCTTCATCTTTTTGGGCTGTAAACTCTTTTAGGGGACAACTGCACGGGGGCCACAGTCTCAGCAAGGGGACCTCACTGCTGCTAGAATACAAATAACCTCAGAAAGATTATTCTATGACTGTCTGAATTGCTTTTCCTGCCGTTTTGGTTGCAAAGTGCTAGTGGCGTGCATTATAAGATTTTCAGGCTATTGTGCTTTTATTTTGGACTCAGACCTAGATCTTATCACGTGAAAATGCCGCAGCTAATGCATAGTAGGATGTGATATCCTGCATTTTGCACCCCTGTATCATTAGCTGGAGGAAAGATGGAAAAGGGGAAAGAAAAAAAAAAAATCCACCTTTGTGTAACTAAAAACCTCTCAGTGGGATTTGTTTAGTGTGAAAGAATGATTAGTAATTTTTAGTGATTAGCAATTTTCTCCCTCAGGTGGCTTTTCTGCATTCCCGTAGAGCTCACATACACAACAGACCTGCCAAATGGGAAGAAAAAGCTGAGACAGAAAACACCACACAGCAGTGAAAACTCTAGCAGGCATTTGAAACATATATTTGACTATTTTTAAACAACAAGGCTAATGAACAGAAGGAATATAATCTTTTTTTCTAAATCACTCTGTGTTTGTGCAAAATTCCTCCTAAATATCTCCAGATCTCACACTGGTGACATAATCAACCTAGGAAGCACAAATATATCTATCTATATAGATATATAGTTATCTATATAACTAGATACAGATCTAGATTATAGATACAGGGAAGAGGGGATAGCACATCTAGACATCTCTATAGATATAGATACATAGATGTGCTACCCCCTCTTCCCTGTATCGTTTAGAACTAAGCAGAGATGAAAGAGACCTCTTGGTTANATGCTGAGGAAATTGTGCTCTGGTGTCTAGTAGGACTGGTTTTCCCTGCCCCATTGTGCAACAAAAAGTGATTATTTTTAATGTGGGTTAGAAAGAAGCATTTTTCTCTTCTCCCTTTTCCAACTGGTTCTGCTGCAGGAGGCATCATGCTTTATTTTATGAGTGAGGAACATGAGGCCAGATTCACACAGCAGTAACTCTTACTGAAGATGGTGGAGTTGCATCAGGGATGGATTTGACCCATCTGTTATTTTTTCCCTTAACTGCAGCTTGCCTGCAAAACCTCAGTCATTACACCTGGTTAGACTAGAGACTTGACAACCTGTGTGGCCTCAGCATTTCCTTTTATGAATCATCCCCTGTCTCATATAAAGAAATCCAAGACAAGTTGAACACGGGTGCTTCGTTTGATGGCAATCACACACTTTGCCCACCTCAGGGCTGTGTGTCTAACCTTTTCCGGGAGCTGGGAAAAATATTCTCGGCTTAAAACATCCCATTTAATGTTGCCTTTAGAACATGAACAAGAATCTCCACTGCATTTACTGTGGGGAAAGGTGCTCAAATGAAACCATTGAAGACTGAAGTCCTACACGTATAGAAGTGGTGCCACCTCCTCCTGGTTACCTCATTAATGTCCTACCCTGGTATCCCCGTCCCCCCCCAAGGAGCAATAGGGCAAACTGGTGTCTACACCCAGCCAGCCTTAAACCAGCAGCAGTGGTGGGTTTTCACATGGTCGATTCATGTGAAAATGACCTGAGATCTGCTAACATTTTGGAGATGCCACTGAACAGCCCCTGTTTCAGACCCAGTTCCCAAAGCTCCCAGATGTTTTCTCATGGAAAGGCACAACCTGCTCCAGGACTGGGTGTGACCTGGTGATGGAGATAAAAAGTTTATTTTATAGCACTCCTGGAAAATCTGAATGGGTAGCTGGGAGGGAAGCCAAGGAAACATGGAGTCCTTCATAGATGCTCCCCTCTCTCCCTTCACATTTGTTGAAGTCCTCAAGCCTCACATTACCTGACGCCATAAGCTGAATTGTCCTGAGAAATAGCTTATAATAAAAAATAATCCTATGCACACTGAGAAGCAGATTTAAACAGGGAGCTTCAGAAACACACTGGGTGTTTTTTCATTTGTTTTTGCTCTGCTGTTTTGCTTTTGAGTCAGAGGAAATGATTAACTCCTCAAATTTCCCCAGTACTCAGGAATGTGACTACTTAGCAGATGAGGCCACCTTGACGGATGGGATGCAGGCAGCTTGTAAGCTTTGTCTTTCGCTTTTCTTGTACGCTGATCATTTCAGTGGATAAAAGACGGCTTCCCTTACTAGAGCACTACCTGCAGCATTTTTAATGTTCAGGCAGAGGGTACACACTTACAACATTTCCTTCCTCACCTTCTTAAAGCTGGTATGTTGCTGTGTTGTGGCTTTGCCTTGCCACTATATCATGGACCATGTCACTGGAGCTGGGGTCAACAGATGTCCTCCATGGACCACACTGATAGAGCTGCTTAGAAAAGGCTTATTTTCCCTCAGAATATCAGATCAGAACTCCTGGAGACAGCCAATGGATACTGAAAACAACAAATCAACAAAGCGGGAGAGTTTAACCTTTTAAAGCAAGGATGTGCTTAAAAGCAAGCCAAGCGAAGATTTTCTAACTTTTATTTGCAACTCAGAAACAGAATATGTCGTCTAGAATTATTGCTTTATCAATAAAAAAGACCATTACAGACAATACTTTTGTTAACTCTGCAGCCTGATTTCAGATTAAAAGACAACAGGAATGGAAAATTTCCAAACCAGTGGTTACATTTGTGTGCACACACGCACGCATGCACACACACACACGCAGAGTGTTTAACAACCAGCCCATTTCCATAGCTTGCTGCTTGCCCTGGATCTCTGTTTGCCCAGACAGCCTGAGGGATGGATGTTAAAGTGATTGTATTTTTATATCCTTTCCTGGCTGCCAGAGATTCTCCATCTACCTGAGCAACGTAATTTGCCTTTTTGGCAACTGTGTTTGCCCACACATCTTCTCTGGCCATTTGGCATATGCATGTATAAATAGGTCCAAATGGGGCTTAGGAGCACTCGTGTGCGCTGCTGTCACAGAGGGAAGAGAATTTTGTACACAGGCAACAGCACACACAGCCTCAGGCAGGCTGCCTGGCAAAACCCCTCTTTACGCAGTACCTGCGTCCCCCGGGGGATGTGGCAGCCCACCCTGGGGTCAGCATGGTGCCATTAGAGCACATGGATACAGGAGCACATGCAGCCAGGAGGCCAAGCAAGAGCATCCAAGGATTTGCTGACAGCAGGGATGGATCCAGGCTGGGGATGTTAAGATGTCTGGGCTGTCATTACACATGATTATGGAGATATGCCAGCCCTCCTAAGACTTCAGACTAGATGTTCTTGGATGTAGAATTTAGGATTTCCTCATGGAACAAGAGTTAGTTTTTAAAATTATTGTTAAAAATAAAGCCCTACGAGTGTCTCCATAAAGAAGCAAATGAGGATTCCACAGAATAAGTAAATTTCTATTTGTTTAATATTAGATTTAACAGATATTTACAGGGGAGGAGGCCTCTCTTGATGAGAGCAGCATTTTCCAGGTGCTACTTCTGTTTCTTCCTTCTGTTGTTCCCAGGAGTGGGATCCTTGATCCATTCAGGCTTTTTGCTCACTGTTTTTTGCACTTGTAACTAACTAACATGGGAAGATTCTGACCTCATACACTGCTTTTACGTCTCATAACATCACTGAACTCAACAGGATTCCTCTCCATTTACACTTTAATGAGCAAAGGAATTACTATCACCTTCCCTTTGAGAAGGGAAAAATGAAAAGCATCTGATTTAGTAATGGTTTGACTATCTGAGAGAGAATAGCTAAGAAAAGAGCTCTGAGATGCCAAGAATAAAAGCACTGTGGAAATTCAGTGTAGAACTTACATTAATGGAGGAGTAAACTGAGGCACAGAGCAATCAAAGTGATGTGACTAAGTCCATGCCAGCTGAAGCCCACAGTGAGGACCAGTAGAAGATGGTGCCTTCCACTGATTTGATCAGTGAGAACTGGTCCAAGAAGACTAGTACAAAAAAGCAAAATGAATTAGTTTGAAGGAAAACTGCACTAAACAGAGCAAATACAGTTATGCCAGTGTTTGTTTTGGTAACAGTGTATACTCAGGTGAGAAAGTGTCCTGACTTGCAGCATATTTTAGCTTGCCCTTATACAGAGATCCTTGGGCTTTTCACGATAATCACTTTCACCCTTTTGGAGAAGAATGACAGACCATCCATTTGATACATGACAAAAATGAAGAAAACAGAGGCCAAACACAAACTTAGCAGAACAACCTGCCATAAAAATCAATCAGTATTTTCCTTTTATTTGGAAGGTAATTAAGTGCTGGAGTTCAGGTTTCCTGAACTATGAAAATTATATATTTATCATTTTGACTACAATTCTAACATTCATTCATACATTCTTCAAAATGCTCTGGCTTATTACTTTGACCAAATCCATATCAACACAAGACGTGGGTCTAAAAGTTCCATCTGAGGGTGTTCCCACAGCCAGCATGCTGGAGGCTAATGACACAGGGCCTGCAGGTCAGGTGGGTCATATGCCTTCTCATCTTTCTCTTCCTCACCACCTCACATAATCCTCCTCTTCTTCATGACTGGTGTCTATGTTCAGAAGCAGCTGATAATACCCTGCAGGCAAACTATTGAGCTTTCAGACAGGCACTTTTACATTCTCCCACCTGCTGCCTCTTGGATAGGGAAGAGCCACCTCTGGAGCCATGTTTTTGCTCTCCTTCATGTTGTTTTTCAATGTGCCTCCAAGATCTTTATAGCTTGTGCTCCTGCCCCTTTCTGTGTCCTGTGTTATCTCCTGTCAAACCCCTGCAGAGGAAGCATACCAGGGATTGGTTTTGCAGAGCACAGCAGGACCATGACTGAAGCCTCCATGCTTTACCACTGCACAAATGCATTTTCCAATTAGATCCAGCATGCTGGGAAGAATTTTCCATAGGGAACATAGAATCATAGAATCGTTTAGGTGGGAAAAGACCTTTAAGATCATTGAATCCAGCCATTAACCTAGCACTGCCAAGTCCATCACTAAACCATGTCCTGAAGTGCCTTGTCTACATGCTTTTTGAACACCTCCAGGGATGATGACTCAACCACTCCCCTCGGCAACCTGCTCCAAAGCTTGACAACCCTTTCAGTAAAGAAATTTTTCCTAATATCCAATCTAAACCTCCCCTGCTGCAACTTGAGGCCATTTCCTCTCATCCTATCACCAGCCACCTGACAGAAGAGACCAGCACCCACCTCACTACAACCTCCTTTCAGGTAGTTGTAGAGAGCAATAAGGTCTCCCCTCAGCCTCCTTTTCTCCAGGCGATACAACCCCAGTTCCCTCAGCCGCTCCTCAGAAGACACGTGCTCCAGGCCCCTCAGCAGCTTCGTTGCCCTTCTCTGGACACGCTCCAGCGCCTCAATGTCTTTCCTGTAGTGAGGGGCCCAAAACTGAACACAGGAGTCAAGGTGCGGCCTTACCAGTGCCAAGTACAGGGGGACGATCGCTTCCCTGCTCCTGCTGGCCACACTGTTTCTGATACAGGCCAGGATGCCATTGGCCTTCTTGGCCAATATGCTGTGTCCCCATTCTGTTCTCAGCCACTCTTATACAACTCATGAATGAAACTAGTGAAATTGTGGTTTTGCCTGTGTCAGGGCCACATAACCAATGACAGAGCTCTTGGCAGGGCTTGCTTTAATTATAGGCAGAGTAGTTGACTAAGAGAGCAAACCCACAGATTTCAGTGAGAGAAACCAACCCAGGGGTGCATGGTAGATATGCACGTGATGGACATGGATAAGAGACAACAGATATAAACTGGAAGAAGAGTGGATCTGACTAGATATAAGGAAAAACTGTATCACCATGAGGACAGTCAAGCTTCAGAACAGTTTGCCCTGAGAGGTTGTGCTATCTCTCTCCATCCTCTGAGATATGTGCTGAATAGCCTGCCCTGGTCTCAGATGACCCTGCTTTGAGCAGGAGGTTGGACTGGAAACCTCCCCAAATCCTTTCCCACCCAAATTGCCTTATGATCCCATCACCCAGCAGCAGTCAAGGGACCATATCTGCCTACACCGGGCGATAACAGCAGAGAACCATCCTGCCCAAATGTGTGAGGCAGGATGAGCTCCCTGCCCCTCAGTGTTGTGCCCTCACTGCCCCATCAAGAGGAGCTGTAGGGGAAGCAGCTATATTACGGTGTGAGGAAAGGCGTAGGGATATTAGAGGGATTTTCAGAAAAAACAAATGCAATTGTAACTATAGAGTTGACATGTCCAGCTGTTCTCCACATAATTCTTGGCTTAATTCTGTTTATATTAATTCCGTCATCCAGTGCTTTGGTTCAAATTCAGCTCAACTCCAAGGGATCCTGACAGCAAGTTAGTTAGAAGGCAGAAACCTAAGTCCTGTAAGTAGTCTTCAGGATATTCAGTCTCAGTTTAGTTTTCAGGAGCACATCCTTCCTTCTGGAGCATTTTACCCTTGACTGAGACTGTCACGCCCTGAATTTCCAACCTGTTACTTCCAATTCAGGAGGCTCTTCAAGTCTTATCATATCTCCTGCTCTTTCTAGGCAGCTTTTCTCATAGATACCTACCACCACATCTCCAAATTCATCATTCCACCCTCTCAGGATGAGACATTTTTCCATGGAGCTTATACTCTTTCTCCAGCATTCAGATGCTCTCTGCCAAATCTTTCACCCTAAGTACTTTGCAATTTTTTCACTTTTACTGCTCAGGAGCCTCAGTTGATCACACGACAAAGGCACCTACTGACATTCTCTTGTTTTCTGTGCCTGGAGGGGGGCAGCTGATGGTGCAGGAGATGATGTGGAGCCCGACACACCTTTACACATCCAGGAAATAAGTATTTCATGGTGTGCTGCTTTAACCTTTTGCTATTCAGGCACTGAGAATTGGTTCTCCCTTTTTGTAGCTGCTGGTATTCCAGCTCAGTGCTGGCCACCACATTATGCATCTTTGGTTTTGCAGCGATTTGGAAATAATCCCATTTCTCAGTTCAGGGCTCTTTCCAATTTGAAATAATATTTTTCTAGGACAAAATGTTAAAAACACACTGCCAAACTTCTTCCACAGTTTGGGAAAATTGATGCCATTTATCCACTAGGTGACACTGTTTACCTACAGATCTTGTTCAGTTTGTGCAAAACCCCACAAATCTTTCAAAAGTAGCATACAATATGTTTTGCTCTTAAAGAAAAAGGAGACTGGTTGTAGAGGAGAAGGAAAATGGGCTGTCAGTGAGGTACAATTAAGGGCAAACCTACAGTTATGAGACTTTATGTTCTGGTTTCAAACTATTTACTAAAATGAATTTTAAAAGCTGCTTTTTATCAGCCCCATTTCAATGCCTTAGGAAGTTGTTTTATTTAAAGAAAGAAAAAAAAAAGAAAGGCAAGCACTCACCATCAGCACAAATCTCAGCTTGGCTCAGATTTTGTCTTGGAGACCAGCGTGAACAGAATTGCATGGTAACAGCCAGGGAAGAAGGAGAAAACAGAAGAATTTCTGCAATCTCATCTGAGGAGAGCTTGGTGGAAAACTGTTTTCCAAACTTGCAAAGATTTCAGAATTTAACATTTTCTCCCCAGTCTTAAATAGGACCAGAAATGGTAATCTTGATTTCTGAAAACCAGTAGTCTGAAAGAAACAAAAACTGTTTAGGTGTTGCTTGGATCTTAATGAAATATTTTGGCATTATTTCATGCTTAAATACTGTTTTTTCCTTAATACATTTTTTTCCTATAGAACCATGTGTTTCTATTTGAAAAAGAATATCTTTCATTATAAAATGCTGACCAAGTCAAAATATTTTAAACTGAAAATGAGATGTACCAAAACCTAGAGCTTCCCACAAGATGTATCAGGTTTTAATTAATATTGTTGAATTAGAAAAATGCTTAATTGGAAAACTCCTATACAAATCTGCTTCTGCACACTGCCTAGCTCGATGCAGAAATGATGCAGCTGGTGATGGTATCAGAGAAGACTGTGCTAGACTTAGCTGTGATCTGGGACTCACAGTTGCAAGGAAACTGGATGAATCTGTTTGAATTGGACATGCATTTTGGAAAAAACTTTGCCAAAGTCCATTTTCTTTCTTCTCGTTTGTGCTACTGACAGGCCAAAAGAAACACCTCTTATCTGAAGCCCTTAAGCTGGTCTTTCAGAAATACTAACAACCTGCAAGCATCAAGGGAAGTATACGGGAGCACTGGGTGTCCAGGATCTCTAGGAACAGGCTGGGCCTCTCTGGAGAGCAGGGAGGATTGCATGGGAACATTCCAACCCAATCCTCTCCCACTGTGAGTCAGCCTTTTTTTTTTTTTCTTTTGGTAACCACAGCCCCTAAGAAGCTTACGGCCCAGTTCGTGTTTAAACACGGCCATGGTTTTCAGAGAACACCTTTAATTCCAAGTAGCAACCAACTGTCTAGCCACATTCAAATATGGGATTTGGCTATGGCTCCAAGCACTCTCACAAAATACAGCTTTGAGGAACGTTTCTGTATGATACAGTTCCCACTTGTATGGGAAGATATTATTTTCCCTAATATTTGGGCTATTGGGCATTTCCCTCCGTGGTTCTGAAATAAGTGACTAGCTAAATTAATGTTGAGAGTTTATTTTCTGAAGCCCTCTTCATCATCTGCCCTCATCAGATCCGCCACCCCTCAAACCCTAAGGTGCCCAGCCTTGGCTAGTGTTAATGAAGCAGAGCATCAAGTTTCTGAGATGCAAACCCACCTTCCCACAGTACTTCCAACATACTCTGGTCCCTATTACAGACAGAAGACTGTCCACAGACCCCAACCAAAGCAAGGTCCTCCTCAGGCTTCCTGCTGAGCATTGGGCTCTCTCTTGATTTTTAATTGCTCATACTGTAGCTCAAGGGTTTTCTAGATACTTGCAGATATCTGGAGATATATTAGGTTGAGTCCCACTCATCATTGCTGGCAACATTTGGTGCACCGGCAGTAATGGTCGAGCAAGAGGCAAGCCTTGCTTCAAAGCTCTTGTGGTCAGAGCACAGAAGATAGGAGGGCAACAGAGGTACAGGGATGCTCTGGGGATTTCTGCCCCTGAGCTGGGTTCCTGCAGCAGAGCAGAGGTGTGTGTGGACCTCCTGCCGACCAGGCACAGCCATGCTACTGCTGCTGTTTGTGTGATCCGCCACGTGGCCCATATTTCACACACTGCCTTTTTTGAAATCCACACAGCATAATTGATAATTGTGTGAAAAGCCTTGGGGGTTGGACAAGATAATAGCAGTTTTACAAGAACCTAGAAGACACTGAAAACTTTTATGGTGTTTTTGATGTAAAATTATTATTTTTCCCTGCTGTTCAATGCACACAGTAGCTGATGGCACAGTTTCAGTGGTTAGGTGGATGACATGTTGTTTTTACATTTTTGATGTGATTTTTGGGCCCGGCTCCCACACACATTACAGGAAGAGAAAGAGGAACAGGGGCTGTGTTAAGAACCCATGAAGCCCTAATTTATCTTGCAGTGTGGACAGAACCAAATTTTGTTTAGACTGTAACCCCAAATTGGGCTACAGCTCTACTCTCTGCAAGCTTTTGACTGTGTCACTCTTCCAAAATTGTTTCTACAGTATGTGGAAATGCCCAGGAGAAGGCATTGAGCTTAAGGGCTTATGGTTTAAGAAGATGTGGAGCCAACCAGCACAGCAGGAGCTTCTCCTGGTACTGTTCCTCAGTCTCAAATCAGAACATATCATGTATTTCAGCCGCGGTTGGGGTTCTCCTTACTCATGAGTGCTACAGACAGAAAATATTTCAAACAATGTGAAAGTTTTGCANAGAAAAAAGGAAGTAGCTCTCCAGAGAGCTGAGTCTAACAAACTCATTGCATTGGTGACACCATCCAGATTTGAGACTGCACCTCCAAAGGCAAAGGGCAGGAGCTAGTTTGTTTAATTTTGAATATTTGCATATCTCTTTCTCTTGCTGCATTGATATCAGATCTGCAACAATCTATTAAAGCTTTCGTCTGAATAGCCATTATATGCCTGAGAATGGAGACTGAGCTCCTTGGGGGTGCTTAGGAATAAACAAATCATTTGTGGCACATGTGTTGTTCAAGCTTCAAGCAAGGTAAATGGAAAATACAGATTATGGTGCCTCAAGTCCTCTCCATTTTCCCCTCTTGTCAAACATTCCCAGATTCTTCAAAAGGAGAACCTAGCCATATTATTAGCAATAAAATGGCTTATAGCTGAAATTTTGAAAAGATTTAACGATGTTCTTTGCAGGAATTGTGTTTCTCATTACATAAATCTCCAGGCTCTCAGGCAAACCACCACCACCACAGCGAGCCATTATGTCCTGCTGTGGCGGTGTCTCCACTTTAAAACGGTAAAGATTCAGGGCTTTTTGACTTCCTTGTTTTCCATTCTTACTCCTTTTAAAGAAAAAAACCCACCACAAACCCACAACAAACCAAACAATATATTCACCACAGAAAAGTCCCTGCAGATTCATCTGTACTGGGGCAGATTCAGTCCCCATTTACACCAGTGACCCATGAATGGCCAGGGATGGGCTGGAGAGAGGACAGGGATGGACAGATGGGGGGACACAGAGGTCCTGGACTCCCATTAAGAATGGGTGCAGGCTCCCTCCCCACCCTGCTCCTCCCCACCCCGATGGTGCTGGCAGGGAGGTGGGGGCAGATGCAGGTTCCAAAATAGCCAACACACTGTCCAACAGCAAAGCCAGGAGCAACCTCCCTGCCCTCCACTGTGCCTCCTGCACCTGCTCTTGAGAGCAACATAAAAGCTGAAATTGCCACTTAGCTTAAGCCAGAGTGTTTCTGCTGATGCTTGTGGCCTTACCCAGCCTGCCACCCAAGAAGGATGTGTCCTGCAGGCTTTATCTCTGCTGCTGATAGCTGCTGCATTTTGACCCGGCATCTAATTTCTACACATGGACTGTTGAACCCGAGACGCATCCAGTGAAAGGGAGGGTGGGGATCCTTGGTCATCTGCTAACGTGGCTTGGAAGGCAAATACTGGGAATAAAATAAAATAAGATAAAGTGAAATCCCAGCAATCAGATGCTGGAGCTGATGCAACTAAATTTTTAAATCTTCAGTTGAAAAATATGCTGTCAGGCATATTTGCCAGGCAAATTTCTCAGGTTGATATGGCAACTGGAAACACTGGAAATCAAAAAGCTGAGCAAATGTTCTTAAAGGGGAAAAATAGTCTTGCTCCTGATCAGCAGGGATTTCCATGCTCCATTCCTCAGCCTCCCTTCTTTTAAATTCACAACCTACAGGAACAGCAGTGTCATGAGATGACACTGATTTTCTTTCCATCATCAGAGGCTATTTCTTGGAGGCTGCAGTAACATCTTTGGGCTTTTGTGTGATGGATCTGTAGTCACAGCATAGCTCTTAGCCCCTCTTCAGCAGTGGCATCCACCTGCTAGCATGGCCTGATGCCCTCACCAAAGTAATAATATTGCTCTTTCGTTTAACACTGCCAATATGTGGAGGGTAGGGTAGGAAAACAGAGCTCCTGGTTATCTGTATTATGACTGTGTCTCTTATATCACTTCGAGTCTCAGCAGAAAGCTAATAATGTCCCAGGAGTCCTGATCCCTCCTGAACGTGTCCTGTAGCGTAGCTCAGTGGGAATGGGTTAGCAGCCTGCACGAAGGGAATGGCTCAGGCTGGGCAGGAGAGCCACCAGCTGGCAGGTTGGCTGGGAACAAAGGAATTAATGACCCATAGGTATCCAAAGAGCAGTTAGAGGAAGAACATAAACAGTATTTGCTTAGTTTATGCACTGCTTCTCCTCCGTGCCCAGCCAATTTAGTACAGAACAGGAGAGGGAAATTGTCATTAAGCATCCAAGGCTGCCACTTGGGAAGAAGAACTAAACAGGACATTCACATTCGTATGCCAGCTTCTTACTCCAAAAAGATTTAGAGGGGAGAATTAGGATGAGAGGGAAAAAGGAATAGGTTGAAGGCAGCATTTCTGCAGAACTTGAATACTGAACTTGCATCTCTAACAGCTTGAACTAAAATAAGGGACCTCAAGGGAAACACAGATGAGATGACTAGGAAGTTACCCACCTCTTAAGATAGACCAGGACTATACTAGTCTAGTATCTAATGATTTTTTTTTCATTTCTAACCTCTTGCTTTCAACCTCAATTGCTTAATAAATAATCTCTAATTTGCCAATAAAAGTGACCTGATCTGGATATGCTAAGAAAAGTGGTGGGTGCAGCTGCCAGAGATGCTGGGCAAAGGAAGATGGTGCTTGCCATAAAATGCTATGGTCTGTGACGTGCACTTTACTACCTTGTGCTAAACTTTGGGGCAGGCAGAAGGAGGCACCTGCCTTGCAAGGTGCAGATGGCAGTATCCTCTACAGCTCTGCTGCAGACAAATCTGGGAGACTTATGTGTACTCTGATCACCATAGGGGTTGACTGGAGCACACAGTCCCGCACAGCCTAGGACACAGGAATGGGAGGAGACTAGAGGTGCTTGGGGCAGTTTTAAGCTTGGAGTCTCTCTGCCAAACCTCGGAGAGCACCGTGCTGCTTCCCATCACAGCCTCCCTGCTGATTAATTAGTGTCCTGGGACAGGGGCCTGCTCATTGCGACTGTGCCAGCGAGGACAGTGGTGGTGCCAAACACCTGGCAGGAGCCTGCTTTCTGGGAGGACACCTACTCAAGTGGACAAACCCCCCTTCCCCCTTTGCCCTCTCCCTTCGCAAATGCTGAAAGCATTTGATAATCATGACAAAGCCTCTCAGATCCAACTGACCATATCTTCTCAAGCGAGAGTCCCACAAATCAAACAGAGTCAATTAATATTTATCCTCTGAAGGGGACAAAAGAACATTAAAAAACCCACCTCAGAAAACCAGAGGGGGCAATCAGCTCTTATTTTATATTTATTTTATCTTTTCTTTAAACAAAGGGTTGCTATTCTTTTCTCTCCCCACAATGAAGTTAATAGATTTATTCATCAAGTTTTCCAAATTTAGACATCAAACTGATGTTTTTCTCCCACTTCCAATTTTATTCTTAGCAGCACTTACATAAAGGCAAGTATTGCAATATGACAAAAATACAAACCTCCTCTGACCTGGAATGTACCAGCAGGTAAAGTACAGGGGAAAGTACAGGCAACTTCTTAACCAGGCTCTCCAAAACAGCAAGTCTTAAAATAGAACTTAATTTTTTTAAATGCCGTTTTCCCTCAAGATCTATATCTGACCTATCTGCCTTTGTAGTCTGGCCCCGGACTACGAGGTTGTGCCCTCGCATCAACACAGTGGTTCTGGACGATGCTGTTTTGCAGGGAGGCCAGGGTTCCTGGCCTCAGTTCAGCAAGCAGCATCTCGTGTCTGTACAGGGTTCTTGCCTGTTCACAGAGGCCATGTCCATGCTCTCTGTTTGTTAGGTGTCAGCCTCTTCCTAATCCTGATTTTCCTCCTAACCTGTTTCTCTGCAAGCTCAGTCACGCTCAGACTTAGGCTGAGCTGCCAAGCACGTACCTTAAGTTTGTGTTCTTGCATCTGGCTCAGTCTGGGCGATTTGGGTCCAGGCAAAGCAAAAGAAGCTCCAGCCCTGCATGCTCCTCCAGCTCCTCCTGAGCACAGCGGAGGCAGTGGCCAGCAATGCACTGGAGGGCCAGCACACACAGTGGAAGAGCTGTGCCTCCAATGGCTCCTCTTCTTTCAGAGTGAGCAACCTGCAAGAAACACTCAGTGCAGGGTCTCTGCTTTTTCCCACCTTTCCCATTTCCCAAACTGATGCTGTTTAATGTCGGTAAAAGGATGCTACCTGCCTTAGCCACCTGTGGGCTGTCTGCTAAAGAGCCAAAAATGTACCCGTACATATGCCCCAGAGAAAGAGCCACAGGGCCATCTTCAGGATCCAGTGTAGAAAGACACTGAGCAAGAGCCAAGACCAAACCTAGTTTTAAACCCTGCTGAGCACACAAGACGCTCTCACATGTAATTACCACTAGAAGAGGGCAATTCGGGATGCTGCCATCAGTGATGGTGAACCTTCTCCACACTGTTCATTTCTATGACAGCACCCATTACTGTGCACTCCATCCCATGACATCTTGCATCTTTGCCTGGCAAAACAAAACCCAGCCCCCAGTAAAAGCTGCAGGTTTCCACCAACTTTTGCGATGCCTGAGTCCCACACATTCCCATTGGCCCCGGTCGTGCCTCATTAGTTTGGCTTAATCAAGTGACGAGCACAGCTCAAGGCTGGGGAACTGCTGTAGTCAATGGGGTCTATTCTCTGCTGGATAGACACATGTCACACCCATTAGCGTCAATGGGAGTTACAAATGCACAGCAGAGAAAGGCCCCAATGTGTCTAAGGCACATTAGGAAGGAACAGAGGGGCCAATTCAGCCCTGGGGTAAGAGCCTGCAGCTCAGTCATGCCTTGCAGCAGAGCCGAAATTCAACTCAGCTTCAATCCAGCCCAATGGGATAATCACCAAAACAACAAAAAAGGCCCAAACAAGAAACCACTATCACCTGGTAGGTGGCTGAGTCCTATGTAAAAACCCCAGAGAAGCAGGCTGAGGGCTGTGGCATGTGCAGCAGACAGGTGTCCAAACACCAGCACACTCCCATCGCAGGTGCCCATGCTGAACCACGTCAGGACTGCAGCCTTTCGGCAAGGCAGTGTCAGGAAAGCTTCCACGTCCTCAGTCTTTAGGGCTGTCAAAGTGATATTTCTCAATAGAACTAAAAAAAAAAAAAAAAAAAAAAAGAAGTGGGACAGGGTGGAGACCCTGAGGACAGCCTAGGGGATGGCCAAAACAAGCAGGCTGTGTGTCATCAGCAAGTGCGAGAGAGGGTCCACCACGTCCTCTGTGCTCGTGGTCAGGCCCCATCCTTAGCTGACAAAAGAGGGATCCTTCACTGAAATCAGCTTGCCCCAGCCAAGGATCTGGCTTCATATGAGTTACATCTGAGCCAACATATTTGACTGGATCTTTGAGTTTCCCAGTTTTGCGGAGGCTTTTTACTTTCCTTGTTCTTCTTTCTTTTTCCATTCAAGTTGCTACTCATTCTTCCTTGAGATTTAAAATAAAATTTAAACAGATATTTTGAAAAAGCATTTCTTCAAATATTATCCCAACTTAGGAGTTCTCATATATGTTCACACCGTGAGAGGAGTGATCCTGGAGGGTGTCATGGCACATATTTCAGTGGTGTGCATATCAGAAATGTCAGGTAGTTACACCAAATGGTTTTTAAGCATTTGATTTTCAAATTTTGCTTAAATTAATGCAACCCCATAAATATTATCATTGGACACTTGGGTCATATTTATCCCTCATGACACTGTTTCACATGCTGGTGTATTACCTAGACACAGGGCATGGTTCTCCCTGCACCTGTACCTTTCCCATGGAAGTTTCCCCTAGAACTTTGGTGATGTTGGGCTTTACTTACCTTTTGTGAAACAAAAATCTAGTCCAAATTATGTAGGTCTGTATCAGACTACAGGTACTCCACTGGTACTCCTAGAGTTAATAGCCATAATATGTATCTCAACAAACCGTCTTTAGCTTTCTCCATATGTTAATTCCCTCTAATCCTGTTATCAGTACAGGTAGTTGGACAAACAGTATGATAATAAAGCAGTATTTATAATACATGTCCTTCAGTCCTAGATTAACCATGAGATTTCCCAAGCACCTAGGGATTTGATTTACCTACTGTGTGCAAATTGCCAGTAAAAAGAAAGTATCCAGGAAAAGATATTTGCTCCCACACTGTATTGTTTACCATCTGCTTTCCCGTTGATCTGTATGTGTGTCTGATCTACGCAATTTATTTATTCTAGCCCTTGATGATAGTTTAATGCAGGGTCTAAAGATCTGGGACATTATCAACACACTGAAGGAGTTTTCTATGAGCATCAGACACCACAATCAAGAATTTAAAAAGCCAAAAGAAGAAAAAATGAAGAAGCTCTTTTCCCTATGACTGCTACAGGTGCTTATTTAGTTCTGGATAAATACAGTCCCCTTCCCCCCCAGCCCACTACCATTTTTTTTTTTTTTAATTCCTCTCAACGTGTCGTAGCTTTATATGAGGCTAATGGAGCAAGGCAATGCTCAAACGTCAAATTAAACTGCACAGCTCTGTAATCACTCAGACTGACATGGCATAAAAGGATAATTAGTAGTTCATTACATGGAACATTGTTTGTTCAGCTAAATTGATTTCTCTCAGCTGCCCATGTTTTCTGTTTACTTAGTGAGTGCTCCACTGCACATTCTTATTTGTGAACTAGGAAATCCCTTCCCCTGAACTTTTTTTTTTCCCTCTAATCAGCACTGAGTTTTTAAATATAGTTTGCTGGAGGTAGATGAACCTCCAAAATTACAGACAGGTGCGTGGCAACAATGGCCTGCGTGGGGTGATACACAGTACAAAACAAGCTGTGGTTAAGGAGACCTACCCAAGTATCCCAAAAAGGGCCATGTGTGCCCATCTGCTTTGTACATAGAAATTCCTAGCCTAGTTGTTTGCTTTTCAACTTACAGTGAACTTGCCTTTCACTCATAGTGGAAAGGAAAAAAAAAAAAAAAAAAAAAAAGTAGGGCTATAATCCTTCAGTGCTGGGAGTGGAAATTCTGCAACAAAGTCTTCTTTAAAGCCTCCCTTTTGCTCACCGGGACCCAGAGAAAGAGGAGATTGTTGTTTTAAACATGCTTTTCTTTCCACTTGCAATTACGGCTGAGGCACAACTACCCAACTTCAAATGTTTCTAAACTAGCTGTCTCACGAAACCTCTCGACTCAACTGAATTTCAAAATCCTGACAGTAGTTACAAGTAAAAGTGTTGGAGTGATCAACTCCCACACTTCTAGTGTCAGTCTCAATACATTTCTATTTTGCTTAAAGCCCTAACTCCTGGAGTCATTTTGATTACATTTTAGAAAAGGTTCTTGTTTAGGTAGAAAATGTGATCCCTAATGAGTCAGAACATGGGAGAAAAACAAATTACTTATTTTTTGAAGCCTATTTGAAAACTTTTGCTTCAGTGCAGCCTACAGCATCCCAGCTGCCACCAAAAGACAGCCACCCCACCCCTTTCCCGTGGGCCTTGTAGACACTACATTTTCGGTGCTGGTGCGTTTGAATTGGAAGCCATGATTGTTTTAACCTGACTTCTGAAAGAAGTTTACACTGTTTCTCACAGTGACCCTGTAAGAAAAGCGGTGCTCACTTTCTCTAAATTTCAGTGACATTTAAGGGCAGGCTCCTACCTTTGATGGCAACATCAAACTAAAATATTCCCACGCCCTGCTGCTCGTTCCGGCCTCCACCCCCACCTCAGATGTGTTGCCATAACACTGTGAAGTGGATCACAGAGCTGATGCAGCCGAAAAAAAATTTCCATTTGTGCCAGGTTATTCTCCGGGAAGATCAGATGCCTCAGCCAGCTCACAACTTGGCCCCATGGATGGTTGTTTCGCCAGTCAGCAAGGTGACAGGAGGTAGCAGCCAGGATGAGCTGGTGGGCGGGAAGTGTTTGGGCTCACGGCATTGTAAGAAGATGAAGTTGGAGCTGTGGGTAGATCAACCCCTCGCAACACTTCCACCCCAGCTTTACTCACCACCTCTGTGGAGCCTACAGTGGTGCCATGATCTGCAGCACTTCCTAGCCAGTCACGTGAAAAAGCAAAGCAATTTTAGTGCCATGTAAATCTCTCCAGATTTTTTTCTCCTTTCCCATCTCCTCTCAGTCATATGGCAGGGATCCCTTTCACTATGCCCACAGCACCAAATAATTTTCTTTTTCCTTTAATCACTATCTTTTTCTACCTGTCGATAGCTGCCCTCAGCATCTTTTGATTTATCCCTGTCACCTGAACACAGATGACCTTTAAACTTACATTTTTCCCCACTATGACCAAACCATTTCCAACCACGTGTTATGAAGATATCAGGGTTTCCCCTTTGGGAATCCCTAAGCAGCTCTGGAAGCCATTTCAGTGACAGCACACCCAGTCCTTCAGCAGCAAAACCAGGTATGCTTGCACATTTAATGACTCAGGGCAATAGGAAACCCCCATCTCCTTTAGCCACATATATTCCCCTGAGCAACTACTACTTTGCTCACTCAGTTAGAGCAGGTTTGCAATTAGTCTCCCAATGAATCAGTACGCACAGGGCCACACCACCGGCATGCACATGCTGAGGTCTGCCTGGCCCCATGGCGAAGGGGAGCACCACACTTGCTCCAGCCCCCTGGCGTGCTCCCTCTCTGCATCTGCAAGTCTGGAGAGCTGTGGGATGGAGACATGTTTTCTCCTGGATAGGCTGGGTAAGCATTAACCATTTTGGCTGCTGAACCAAAACCTGCTTAGAAAAGGGCGGAACAAAAAACAATGTATTACTCCTTTCTTGACAAAACAAAAGAAAAAAAGGAGAAAAAAAAAGGAAAAATACACTTGTGCTTTATGTAAAGAGATATGATCGATTTGGCTCCTTCTGCCCTGAAATGAAATAAAAATAAAATTCTGTTTGAGCAGTAACAAAAACAAAGGATGAAGGATAAACCTTGAAATATCTTGTCAATGGTGTCTTCCCTCAATTACCAGCTCAGTGACAGAGCCCGCACCAAAGGCATCAGTGATTTCACTCCAATTCCTTCCACTGCTGAAACTATTTGAAAAAATGACTTGAAAAATTTGATTTCCACCTGTGATTACCTTCAGTGTGATAGAAACCTCATTTCTTGAATGAGAAAACTATTTACTAAAAGAAAATATGTCCAGAGAGCATCCTGACTGCAAATACAAGTAATCAGCGGCAACACTCCCTGGGAGTGAGAGTGACACTGCTCAGGGACCACTTCCAGCAGCACCTCTTCAGTAGTGATCTAATTCCTGTAAAGGAAATGGAGGCTTTTCGGCAGTCGGGCATCACCGTTTCAAGACACTGTATAATATTTGTGCTATTGCCTTCTCCAGTAGCACTGAGAGGCATTTTAGTATAGGGATGATTTCTCTGATGTTATTTTTGGTTTGGGTCCTGCTCTGCCCCTGCTCCAGGCTGCCCAGAGTGGAGCCAGCAGCTGCTTACCCACACTATCATGGCTTAAAGTAATTCACCTTGCTCCCCACCATGGCTTGCTACTTTCTGCCACACTAAGGAAGCTTCTCGCCTGGATCTGCCTGGCGCAGAGCGTGGGTGAATCACTGCCCTGGCCAAGCTGCAGGCTTCCCGAGATGATTTTGCCACTCCCCAGCTATGGGTTCAGCTCTGCAGCAGATCCTTCTGATGGAAACCCTGGCAAATCACCCTCTCCTCCACCTGTACTGGTGTTTCCTCGATTCTCTGGGTCACTCATGCCACTGCGGGGGTCCTCTCTGCTACTGGCTGCTTGTCAGAAGCATGGATTTGGAAAATGGATACGTCCTGTTTCTGCTGCAGACCCCTGTGAGCTTGCAGAGCTAAAATCCCCAGCAACCTTTAAACAGGTTTCAGTCAGTCTTCTTTTTTTTTGCTTCTGCAGCATGTAGCTGTTATTATACTATCTGTCCCTGGACAATTTGTTCACAGCAAACTAATTGCCTGAAAATCATTTGTTTGATCAAAGTCACGTCTTTAAAGGGAGTTTCCACAGACTGTTCCTGGCACTTAACACAAAGTTACCAGTCATAATGCAATCCAAACCAATCATTAGCTCATCTGCTATCTCGGCTATCCTGACTTTTTTTTTTTTTCCTCCAAGGGTCCAAATTTCCATGTATTTGGACAATTGCACCTTTCTCCATAACTATCTCCATTTGAGGGCAATTAGGTTATTTGGGTTTGGACACCTCATTGCATAGACATCTGAATGTGTCTGGTGCCAGCATCCACCATCCCCACGCATTTCCCAGATCCTACTGCCCTTTCAGCAACCAAACTTCTCCTATGGTTGTTTAACCACCCAAAATGGAACAAGCAGTTCTGCAACCTAATGAAGCTAATGAAGCCTGGTTTCCTACACATTTACCTCTCATCGTTGCCTTTAGTGTCTGAGAATGAAGTTCCAGTAGAAGTATTTGACATAATTGGTCATATATATGTGGGGTTTTTTTCTCTCCTATATTGATTTTCTACACTTTGGGCCCCTGCCTCAAGACTAATTGGAAACCTCTTGAAACCTGTAGGAACTTACTGATCTTTGAGACCTTTATGTTCTTGTCAAGTTCAGGTGAAATCAGCAAATGAGTTCAAAATTCATTAGCAGAGGACTAATGGAGCCTTTGGTCCCACAGGAAAACAGATGAGCAGAGACCACGGTGCTGAGCACTGCAACTCCCACTGTGACACCTCACCCTGGCAGAAACCCTCCACGAGACTGGGAGAGGGAGACACCAGTGACAGTCCTCCCTGACCCACCTCTAACAGTCCTTGATATGGCATCTTTCACAGTGCTGTGAACACAGCATCTTTCACAGTAAGTGAACTACTCCCACTAGGTACTGCACTATTGCAAATTGCTTTCATTTGACTAAATTAACTTCTGTTTTTCACCATTGTTTTAAAATACCTGAAAGCAGACCAGAATCCCCTTTCCCTTCTCAGATACTTGACACAGATTTACTTGCTGCATTTTTGGTAGTCATCTTCCACTGTGGCTGATTCCTCTAAACTTTTGTACTGTAGATCAAATGATTTTGAGTAAGAAGCTGTTTGTTGGTTTTGCCTTTCTTTTAAGCTACTGCATAAATTTTGCACCTCAAAGATTAACATAACCCTTCCCAAATGATTCCAGACCATTAAACAGACATATTTAAAAAAACCCCCACGTTCAAAACACATTAATATGTACTGAGTAGCCTGGAGCAAGCTTCTTAGGATAATTCAGTGCTATCAAAAAAAAATTAACTGATCCATAACAATTTGCTTGCAGACAGGTGATGAAAACAATAGTTCAAATGCTGGTGAGAAGCTGCCTTGACATCAGCAGAGCCAAGGACAAGAAGACTTACAAGGTGGAGTAAACCCACTCTAAGCTGTTCTGACAATAAACAGTTTGAACAGGTACATTTGAAGAACTTTAGCCTTAGCTGAAGAGATCTATAAACCACATGGAAAGCTCACTAGTGAGTAGGTATTAAACACCACCAATCACAAAAAGTCCTCTCTCTACATGGTATCCATCTCCCTCCCTTCTCTTGGAGTATTCTGCACAGAACAGCAACACTGCAATGAATAATTTTTCTCATGGTGATGAATATAATAAATGCATCTGAATCTTTGAGAGTAGAGTTGCCATCCATTCTGTATAATGAAGGCTGGAGAGGAGCTAATTCACCTGTCACTGACTACATTCTCATTTACTTAAGTTTGTTTAAAAAAAAAAAAAAAGGCAAAGCAGCCAGAAATCCAGTAATCTCTTAGAACAATGTCCATGCCACTTGCTCCTGTGAAAGGACTGCCCAGCCTGAGACCTGCAAGCAAGAGCCTCTTTCCCACCCCTCATCCAACTTACTGCTTACTGACATGAGAGAATATAACCTCTGCCATCGCCCCATAACTAATGAACTGTTAAAGTGACTGCTAGCACTTGTGCGTCTGCTGTGGAGGCTACACAGGGAGAGAAAACAAGTCCTGTGGCAGAGCCAGACCCACAACCGCCAAAAGCCTTCTAGGACTGGGTGGTGGAAACTCAAGTCAGACACAAGCTTGTTGGTTCTCCTGGTTTTAGACCCCGATCATACAAAAACTCTCACACTTGTAAAGTCATGAATGCAAATGGCGTCTCTGAAGCCAAGGGAGCTTTTCATGTGAATAGATTTTAAAAGAAAAATGCAAGGATTTACAGGATTAGGGCCTGAAATTCTTGGCTTTATGTTTTTCAGTGGAGCTGTACAGTGCCAGTTACACTCCAGAAATGCTATCATTTTAAGTGACCAAATGTTGTCAAATGCCAAGAACTTCACTGGAGATGAGATTTGGGGTCTTCTTACTTGGTCAACCTGATGAAACAGGATTAAGCTCCAAATGAGCCAGATTGCAAATTGAGGCTATGAAGGTCAGCAATCTTTATTTTCTGGCTGGTGAAAATAGGTGTTTGCTCCTCTGACTTTAGCTTCTGACCATGGTAATTTTAAACCATTATCAGTATTTTGGTCCAGACTTAATACATAAAAAACATTTGTTCCTATATTCAGTTTATAGTACAAGACTTTCATCCCTGATTTTAGAAATAGCTTTCTAGGAGAGCAACAGTGGCTAATTGCTTCTGAGTGTAGCGTGTTTAGCCATACACTAATTCAAGCTCACATCTCTGGAAACTTGGGTAATAAGATATCAAAAATGCCCCAACAGACACAAAAATCAACAATGGACTGAATAAATACACCTTATTTCCTCCCACCAATGGGCCTAGTTTGGAAATAGCCCAAGGAATAACTATTTGAGCTCCCAGCCTGATTTCACAGTGTCACCTCTAGATCTTTTCCTCATCGATTACCAACATGCTAGCAGTCAAGAGATTTTGCATCCAGCCCAGGTACATGATTCAGTAAACTACAGCGGGGTCATCTCCAAAGCTTTCTTGTGTCTTGCTACATGAAAGTAATTGCAACCATTTCATTAGTAATTAATCTGTTCATTCAGGTTTGGATTAATAAAATTAAAAACCAGTAAAATTTAAGCAGAAAGGAAAGGCCAGTATAAATCAACGCACACTTGCATAAGTGCTTATTTTGGTCAGGATAGAAAGATTAACGTTCTTTCTTTTTCTTACACTGTAATAGAAGTGGATTTTTGGGCCTCCAATTTCTGGCAAGCAGATCCGAGGCAGGGGGGAGAGAGGGGCATGTGAGAGTGTAGAAGGCACACAGGGTGCAGACTCCAGGAGTTAGGAAATGGGAGTTACAGAGCAAGATGGCCTATTTTTTATACTCTTTAATGTGAGGCCTGTTTTTTTTAAATCTCTCAGCAGGAATAGCAAAGTTTTCCAAGTCATCACCTAGCAACAAAACCCAGAAAAACATTTGCAAAGCAGTTTTGCATCACTGCCATCCCTGGAAGAACTTACTTGTTGAAGGCTGAATTTGCTATGGAGAGGGATTGAATGCTCAGTTCTTATTCAGAGTGCTGAGACATGCAGTCCTCTTTCACAGAGAACAGAAATTCATTAATGCACATACACACACATTAAGTGTTGCTTTGGAGGTGTTCTCAGACAGAGTTTTTGGACCACAGGGATGCGGTTTCAACTGAAAACCGTGTGAAAACAAAACAATTTCTTCTTTTACAGTATATCATTCTATATTACAGATTGTGTTTACACACACTTTCTGCATGGTGGATAACAGTATCGATATTTAATCTCAAAATCTATTCTTAAGAGCATTTCATTTCAAATTAAAATAATTTTGATGAAAAAAAAACCCTCTTTAGCAGAGCAGATCACCTTTGCTAGGTCTGTTTGAAGTCACAGTGAACAGCCTGTCTTAATACACCATATATTTTAATGAAAATAAATCATTTTCATCAGTACATTTACAAAAAAAGAGATTTGCCGAAAGACCATCTTTTTCTTGTAAGATTCCTCTCTTCCCTTCCCACTGAACACAGGGGGTTTTCATGACCGCTGAGGTCTAACTGTCTTGCACCAATGGGAGCAAGACCCTACAGAATTTGCTACAAAGGGTCTGCCCACACAGTGCAAACCCGTGCTTTCTTAGACGTCCTCCAGTTTGCTCAGAGCACTATCAACAGCCATTTCCTCTCAGCATGCAGAGACACCAGTTCAGAGCCCAGAAACCATATGACCATGTCAGTGCAGCATTATGTTGTGTGAATGAGCCCATGCTCTTAGTAAGGCTAATCAGTCCAGTTGTGTCACTTGTGCTTCTGGTTTTCATTAGCACCACCTCTAAAGTTTCTGCACCATGTTGCACTGGACAGTGTAAGCAAATAATTAATTTCTTTTTCCATATTTAGTGGGCAGAAAGGGTATAGGTATTACTGGGCCAGGAAAAAAATCCAGCTAATAACAAAGCTACCTGGTGATAATATTACTTATATTTACACATTCATCTTCCTGTACTGCTGTAATGGTTGGAATACTGCTAATGGGCCAGCTCCATGGCTAATATATACATGGAGTGCAGAGCTGAGCAGCAAAGGCACATTAAATTCAGTATGGCATTTAACCTCAAAATCTTCCCAGTCCAAGTTGTGGATACACTTTTGAGAGGCATTAGCTGTTGTCCATAATCACTTTAGACCAGGGTCTGTAGAAAGAAGAATTTACTGGAGGATATGGATTTCATCCCACATTGGTTATACATAATCACCATGCAGCTTTGCACATGGTGTTCTTGCAGGATTGGTTACATCCCTTACCACCGTGGGAGTTTCGCACAGCGTCCAAATATTTCCTGGGCTATTTTTGGCTATTACTGCTTTGCTGCTTTACCTAGCATTCACCAGATAGTGAAAAACATTTGGAAGCTCATGCGGCTTGCAGTGAACAAAAACTCACTCAAGAGCGTTCCCATTTTATTTGGGAATATTTGCAAAGATAGAACCTTTTCTTTCTTTGCTTTGCAGCTAAATAAATGATTAAACACTGAGCTCTTAAAATATTTCCAAAGTGTTTCTAGGCCTTGGGGAGCATTAATATAATCACACATTTGTGACCCACCCAGTAGGGGTTAAGTGCTCCTACACAGTTTGTTCAGAGGACTTGCTGCTCCTTCGCGCCCAGCTTTATGCACTGAAGTCACTGGGGGTAGCATACACGCAAAGCTGGTGTAAGAGAGTGAAGAATCAGGCCCTTCGTCCCTATGTCATTCAGCAGATCCTGCTTTGTCAACTGTGGTTCCTTGCACAGCCAATGCCTGAACTTGCAAGTGTAAGAGGGAGGACTGACCCTTTGAGTCCTCATTTCTCTCATTTGATCTCAGCGAACCTTTCATCCTGTCACTGCTTCCTCTAGCGTTGTGTCTCATCTTTTTCACATCTCCCTGTAACCTCGACTTAGTCACCATTCACAAGGCTAGTGAGGGCAAATGCAATCTGTGGAGGGGTTGCTTTCCCCTCCCGAATCATCTTCAGCATTACCCCTCTCTGCTCCTCTTGCTCCAATTTCTTACATTCATTTTTCTTCCAAACTGTCGCCAGGTGGACAGTGGTTGTTAGGCTGAGATGGGAAGATGGGTCTCTCTCAAAAAACAGACATTTCTGTGGAACATTTACTGCTTTTGTTCATGGACTGCAAATTTGAGGCTGAATGTGTTACACTGTTGATAGTCTCTCACCACTGCCAGGTTGGAGAGAAGACAATAAACATAGAACAAACACCGCACATACACCTGCAATTTCTGTGCTTTCTACCTGATACCAACTTAAGATCACAGGTCAGAATTTTAATAATGCACTACACATTATAAGTACTGAATATGTGGCCTTCAGACATAGACATATCTGCAGTGGGATGCTATACTTAGAAGAGCACATATTGGAGAGACCAAAGCTGTCTAGCAATTACAATAAGGGCCTGGAAGTCAAGATGCTTGGCTACTACTACTTTTCTTTAATCTCTTCTTGCAAAATGGATGTAATATTTTCCTGTGATATTCTTTAGACTACTATGCAGTTTTAGTGATTTTGTAAAAGACACAGATCTTCAGGAAGATCATAACAAAGCAGAATTTGATGAGTAGGGTGCCATGGTGGAGACAACTGTACATTCCAGGCAAAATTCGTATCTTCAGTCTCCATCCAAATCACAATGGAAAACTCTTACACTTGTTTCATCAAGTGTACGTGAGCTGCTACTCTGTGCAAGCTACTGCCCAGGTCAGCTGCAGCTCTAGGCCCATTTGCCTGGTTTAGTTTCTATGTATTGCTTCATATTAATAACTTCTCCTTTTCTGGTATATTAGTATATTCAGAATGACAACTGACATAGCTTCTAGCTGTTTCATACTGAAGCAGAACAACAAGCAGCAGCATTTTAGGGCCATATTAACAATTTTTTGTAATAAAGATTCTATCTTGGAGCCCTCGTTAATGTCTATATTGCATCTGTACATACTGCAAGCAGATGCATAATCAGTGATATAAAGCTTGTATACAATAGATGGAAACAAGATAAGTTAAAATAAAGGCTGTAAGCTAAAATATATAGTCGACTACTCAGTAAAGCCAACAGAATTCCTGAAATATCTGTGGTCTAAAGAGCCGAATATAAGCCTTTCAAGAAAATCTTATTAGGAACATGCAAACTATGGGTCACACGTATATATGATCATTACTAGCCCAAGACAGAGAAGTGATAAATAGATATGTAGAAAAAGGCAGGAACTGTCTGCAGGTATGTCTGTTCTGTGTGTGGAGCACAGGATGAAGATGCCACCTTCTTAACAGAATGCTGGCATTGGACTAGAAATGAGGACAGGACATGGTACCTACCAAAAATAGAGATTTTTGTAACACAAGTCGTACGTAACATGCTGGAGTGTACTACAGAAACTAGTTGAGAAGTGCTATTTTAAACTTAGTCTAACATTAGAAAACAGTGGGGACAAAGAGACAAGCAGCCCACTGAAATATTCTTCCATCAGTGCCATGACACTGAACTTATGGAGCCCGCTTTCCCAAGGTCTTCTCTCAGATGAAGTGCCTGGGATCCAGTAGGCCTGGCTGAGCAATGGGCATTACATTGAGCCTCCTCCTTCTACTCTTTTTGTTGGAACCTGTTTACAAAACTCGCTAATAATTAGCATCTCTGGAACATTAGTCTCGCCAGGAAATTTAGCTCAAATTGGCTAATAGTTTCAATTGTTACTGGAGAGAAATGAGTGATGTCCAGATCTGACTAAATAAAATTTCCTTAGGAAACCAGACTTTAAATTATATGTGGCATTCTACAGAGGCTAGCTCAAGAGCAATCCTAGAAAAATAATGGAACAGTTTGTTCGGTATTTTAATAACAGATAATTAGTGCCAAGAACATAATTCATACCAGTGTATTTTAGACACAGTTTAGAAATTAGCAAACCTGTCTGGGAGATATTTTTGGGGGTGGGAGAGAAGGGTAGAAGAATTATGGGGCAGGCTCACAAAGACACTTTGTTAACATAGGGTTCTTGAACTTTTCCACTGCAAGTGAAATTTTGAGTTAAACTTCTGTTAAAAGGAATCACATAGTATATACTTTCTATATCTTGAAACCATCTTTGTGATGGGTGCAATTTTTAAGGGAGAAATACTAATTAGCAGGATACTTTTAGAGAGGTGCATGGAAAAAAATGAGAAAGTATTCCCCTATGGTCTGGCAGTATTTAAAGATTTTTACCAACAACCTGGGTGATGATATACAATTCTTGCTGATAAAGTTTCAGCAGACATCACCAAGATTGGTTACTATTACAGAGCAAGTTGAATCTCCTGGTCAAATGATTGTGATTCAGTTTGGCTGCATTTAATACAGCCAAATGCAAGGTGATACATCTGGGAACCTGGAGGGCAGATTACAGCTATAAGATGGAAGCTTCTGTCTTGGAAAAAAGTGACCCTGAGCAAGACTGAAAAAGTCAGTGGAGATAACAGCTTCAACATGAGCTCTCAATGCAAAGCTGCAGCGAAAAGGGCAAACGTCTTCTCAGTGTGTGAAAAGGGAGGTATCAAGTTAGAAGCGGGAAGCAATCCTGCCTCAGTAGGGAGCTACACTGAGACCATGACAGCAAAACTATGTCTAGTTTGGAGGTCCACTTGTGGTTCTGGAAACAGTGGAAAGAGTTCAGATGGGAACCACACAAATAGTACAGGAACTGGAGAGCTAGACTCATGGGGGAAGATCTAAGGAGTTCAGTACATTCAGGTGTTTGAGGAAGAGTTTGGGGGGAGACTTGATCATTACAAATGTTGAATGAAGAGGTTCTCGGAGGGAACAGACAATTTCTGCTCCCAGAATTCATTTTGGCAATATCTATTGCCACATGAGTACAGCAGACCCTTCTGTGTTTCCACAGAAGACAGTGCTACCAGCACCTCCTGGGAAGGCATTACACCTGACAAAAATAGACACTGGCACATGCTATCAGTTTTACCTGGGCTCCACATAACAGCAGAATTCTTTTATTTCACTGGAGAGAAATATTGTCAAAAGACCCTGCCATACCCAAACTTTTATCACCTAGCCTTGTATTGACTGCTAAGGAGGCCAGGTCTGCAAAATACCAAGTGCTTTCAGCTGTAGAGGAACAAAGGCTTTTTAGTATTATTATTAATTTAATATTCATTTTATATTTCATTTTATATTGCTTCTAGTATTACCATTCAATTTATCCCAACCAATCCAGTCTGTCCTTAGTAATGTGCATATATATAACTATATGTAAATACAGTAACATATCAGCTAAAGGGAATTTTGTCTAGGAAATTATCTTAATGGTGCAAATCTCTCTGTAACAGTCCTAGATCTGCATATATGGGTGGTGTGTGGGGATATTCCATTTATGTTTCAACATGAAAATAGGCTGTGAAGACCATGCTGCTATCAACTTCCTCCCCCTGTCAACTATCTCAATGAACAGAAATCCTAAGCTTTAAGTTCAGAAATTACCCTGTTTTATAACAAGATACTGAGTTAACTCTACTTTTTCACTCTCTATGAGAGGATCTACTTTCAGTTCTAGAGAACAGGGGAAGTTTGGGGTATTTCACATAACTACCTTAAAAAAAAAAAGCCACAGAAGCATGTACTGCACATAGCAGTAAGTATTTTGAGTTTCTGCTAAGTGATGCTCCCAATTTTGCTGAATGATTTGCAGCTAATCCCCAAATGCTTGCACTGGTGTGGATAACCCCACCCACTAATTACCTGGAAAAAAATATCCCAGGTCAGGTGTTTCTCCTGCAGTAATACCTGGCAGCAAACATAAACCAGACATTGTTTCCTGACAAGCTATACATGACGCATCATGTTGCAATGTGAGGGAAGAGACATTTTTCCATGTTTACCACCCACTCTTAAACTTGTTTAAAGAAATGCCGTCTCTTGAGATTAGGCGGCAGAGAGAAGCTGTTCAGATCTTTCAGTCCTTAGGCTGTCCAGACATTTTAGGAAAGCTGGTGACTGCTCCCTTAGAAAAAACAGGTCAGAGGCTTTTAAAATAAACCTCCCACCTAAAAATGTTTTCCCTCAAGTTCTAGGAGTTCAAAGGATCCCTTCCTGCCCCTCATTACGGATTATTTTCATAGCCTGCACAAGGTGCTGCACTGGTGGCTTGAAGCAAATGCCCTAATGGCAAGTCCTCCCAGCGTCCCCGGTGTACAGGTTTTGGTAGTCTAGGCTTGAGGTCCAAGCCCACTCTCACACGCACAACTGCCTGACAGAATTCAGCGGAGCACTCTCTACACTTCCATTTCTGAGAATGTGGCATGTTGGATACCTGAAAATTACGTCAATTGAAGGTGCCGAGCTGTGTTCAGCCCAGTGACAGTGTGCCATGCCAGTGCCTCAGGAAATTGCTGCAATTTCACAGTCTGGCTCATTCAGCAAGGGTTACCCAGCATTTCATGAAAACACTGCAAGGATGTCACAGAATAGGTTCATAAATTGCTGTTGAATTCACCTCTTCAGATTAGGGAAAGTGAATGTTTCACACACTTGGGTTTGGAAACTGAAATGCTTTTCTATGTTTTAACTCTCAGTGGCAAAGGCAGAATGAAGACAGCTTAAATGTTGAAGTTTTGGTGGGCATAGCCTTGATTTTTGTTTAGCTGAAATCAAGAAGAAAGGCAGAATAATGTCTGACTGCTCAGAGGAGAATTGGTGATTGCATATTTCAAGCATATCTTTGAAGAGTTCTGTTCTGTTGTTATGGCATTAAGGGAAGGCTCTGGGGGATACCTACAGTTACACCTGCCTGCTTTCCTGGGAAGAGAAATTTGGAGGCGGGGGAGGCACGTGGGTAGAAAATGCCCAACAAGAAATTACATATGAGGAAAAGAGAATATTATGAAGGAAATGTCTTCAATTTTTTTTATTTTATTTTATTTTTATTTTTCCTGTCGCCAAGGAACCTTGGACCTAGCCTACACAGGAACCTTCCTTGGATCTATTTCATGTAATAATCCTAATTGCAGCTCAGTTGGTGTGTGCAAAAACCCTTCTCCCCATTTAGCAAAATGAAAGGTTCCATCAGAGCAAGCACATCTGCATGTGCTAAAAATGGAAATGCAAGAGCAATGCAAAAATCTATTAAACAAATATTTCTTTTGGGGGGGAGGGGCAGGAATCTAGAATTGCCAGGGCTGAACCACATTAAAATGAAGCAAGATAAAAGCCTGCATCAGAAGTTTTCCTTGCCAAAGAGGTGTGCACAATACTTGAAAGTGTGTATTATGCTGCATTGTTGTACTGTAGATCCAGCATTATGAAGTCTCTTTTAACATTTCCATATTAGCACAAACCTGAACAAGGTGCATCTTCTTTCGGACCAAATAGTTAAAGCACCCACACACATAGTCCAAAGCTGATGAGAGGCTGGGGAAAACAAACAAACAAACAAAAGACAGAAAACTGAAAGCCGCATTTCACTCAATCCATTTCCTATCAGTCATCCTGGGATCTGTCAATCACTCTCAGCTGCCCTTTTCCTGTAAGGCCCAATCAATTCCTCCAGCTATATAAGACTGAAGTGTGCAATGGGTAGAGCTTTCAGAGCAGTAATTTCATAAGTCCCCCAAACCATCTAGTCTTCCAAGCATTCAGTACATTCTGCAAGAGAAAAGCCTGGGTACAAGCTAGGTGGCTTGAGCTGCACCTTGACAGCAAGAGCCATCCCTCTCCAAGCTCACAGGCTGCTATTTCATGTTCACATGTTGCCAGATAGAGGGGAAATCCTCTTGCTGCCACATCATTTCCAGTTTTGTTAGTGGTGGTATTATCCTCAGAATAAATATGTAAGATTTCTGCAGTTCCAAACTGATCTGCACTGGAAAAATCATTTATCTTTAAAACACACAGAAAGTCCTGTTTCTGCAGAGAGAAGAAACCCTTAGAAAATAGAGAAAAGGAGACTGAAAAGTTCAGAATTGCAGTACCTTGGTTCCTGATGAGTTTAAATATTTAGAAAACAGAAATAAACACACTCATCCCCTTAGTCACACTTACAGCAATGCTCATGATAAAATTCTCAGGACTTCTGTTACTTCTCTTCACGTGGAAACTGCCTCAACCTGCTGAACTCTTTAAGGGCCAGCTCCTTATCCTCAAGGCTCAGTTTTGTCTCTCACAGCCCTTGCCTGCCTGGCCATACCAAGCACCATGTCCCATATCAGCAAGAATCAGACTTGTGGCTGATGTAAAGCAGATTCTGTAAGAGCTCAAGATCCCATTTAGCCTTAAATGTTTTAAGAGCTGAACTGTTACATGCATGTCCTTACTATCAGAGGCACATCACATAGGTTGAACTGTCACATATTTTGGATACCTTCATTTACTCTGCAGTTCATTCAAAAAGTGTGGTTGCCTTAGAAACCACAAAAGCGCAGAATAATTCTAAGATAAACCCAACTGATAGAACCACTCAGCTGTAGCTCAGACATACGCAGCATTTCTATAAATCCAAAAAGATATATACTGCATTAAAAGCAGGTGAGGAAGATAATTTCCTCATTAAAAAATGGGGATAGAGAGAGGTAGGTGTTACCCCATTGAAGATGACAGATCACTGTATCATGTCATGTGTTCAGGTAGTCTTAGCCTAGGAAATGCCCACGTTTGGCAGGTTAAGCACGTGGGAAATGAGGAGGCTGTAGATGATGGGGAGAGCTCAGAGTCAGAGCAGGCAGTGGTCTTCTGGGTCAGAATTTCCCTGCAGCTCTGGAAGGCTGAAGAAAAGCAATATGTATGTCTCTATTTCCAGATGTTCCTTACAGAACAGGCTCCCTCTGCCTGCTTCTGCTGGAGGCATTTCCCCATCCATGTGAAGCGCTTCATTTAGGAAGTATAAATCTGCTCCTCTCCCCTGCCCCCCCTTTTCTCAATGCCAAAGTGCTGAAACTTGTCTGCACCAAGGTGATGATTTCCTATCTGAAGAACATAAAACAAGCTCCCGAATGGAATGTGATCTCCTCCAGCTAGTAGAAGTTTTATAACCAAGGACAAAAACCCCAATAAAAATAAAATAAAATAAAATCAGGCTCTTCAGCTGGTGTAAATCAGCACTGCCTAACTGTAGTGGTGCTTGCCTCAGGCAGGGGTGGAAATTTTGAGGTATTTCCAGTACATGGATGGCAGGTTTATTGGAAGTCATTAAAACACAAGTTTTATTTAAAAAAAAAAAAAAAAAAAAAAAAAAGGAAGAAAATATTCCAGATCTCTCCCAGGACCAGGATCTCCATTAAGATCTCTTCAGTGAGTCACTGTAAATGCTTAGGCAGGGACTGCTAGCACAGAGTGTTGGTTTATTTGGGTACAATAACAAATAATTTACACCCTCCATAGCCAATCCCTGGTTTAGCATGTATAAATGTGAATTTTCATTACCAATCCCCTTTCTGTATTGCTCCTTCCCATTTGTCCTACATGCTTGCTTTCAGCTGCCAATACATATTGCTTGCAGGTATGATTGGTATATCATACTTGGGGCAAGAAATGAAAAAGTTTCCCTCTGAGGGGGGTGAGGGTCTCCAACTTTTCTCAACTTTATAGCTTGGGAACTGCATGGTTTTGGTATGGTGCTCCAAATGCAGCCACACCACCTGAACAGCCAGCAGAGGCACTGCTGCATGCTGGATCACACCCATGGCATCTCCAGTAGTTTCAGCAGGGAGCAGAACTGTTCCTAACTTGCTGAAACTCTCAGCTGACTTGGAAAAAAATTGTTTTTCTTCAGAGCAGTGTCTGCCCCAGCTCTTGAATTGCAGCAGATTGCTGGATCTGGTGTTGAGAGGAATCACAATCATTTAGGTTGGAAAAGACCTTTAAGATCATCGAGTCCAACCATCAACCTTGCCCACTAAACAATGTCCTGAAGTGCCTTGTCTACATGCTTTTTGAACACCTCCAGGGATGGTGACAACCACTTCGCTGGGCAGCCTGTTCCAATGCCTGACAACCCTTTCAGTAAAGAAATTTTTCCTCATATCCAATCTAAACCTCCCCTGCTGCAACTTGAGGCCATTTCCTCTCATCCTATCACCAGCCACCTGACATAAGAGACCAGCACCCACCTCACTACAACCTCCTTTCAGGTAGTTGTAGAAAGCAATAAGGTCTCCCCTCAGCCTCCTTTTCTCCAGGTGAAACAACCCCAGTTCCCTCAGCCGCTCCTCAGAAGACACGTGCTCCAGGCCCCTCAGCAGCTTCGTTGCCCTTCTCTGGACACGCTCCAGTGCCTCAATGTCTTTTCTGTAGTGAGGGGCCCAAAACTGAACACAGGAGTCAAGGTGCGGCCTCACCAGTGCCGAGTACAGGGGGACAATCCCTTCCCTGCTCCTGCTGGCCACACTGTTTCTGATACAGGCCAGGATGCCCTTAGCCTTCTTGGCCACCTGGGCACACTGCTGACTCGTATTTAGCAGGCTGTCCATCATCACCCCCAGGAAGCAGGAGAGCATGGCCTGAAGCAGGAGTGGGGGAGATTGGGAACAGGGTGCTGTAGCCACAAGATACTAAAAAATCTGATTTATTTCTTTAACATTTTCCACAGCTTGGGTCCTGCTTAACCAGCCAGAGAAAAAGCTAATACCATCTACAGTAGCAAAATGGCAGCTCATCCATGGCTTAAAGTTTGCACATCAAAGTTTGCCTGTCCTCAGGGATGTGCTAGCTCAGGTAGTTTTGCTGAGTGCAGCAGTCCCAGAGTCCAGTTTATGCTGGAAGCCAGGGCAGAGATCCCTATGATCCCTTCTGAATTAAACAGCAAAAGAACCTCTGTAGATGCCCAGCTCTATTTGACTGCTAATGGCAGTAACTTGCTTGGCTATTATGAACATTAAGCCTTACATAATTGCAGAAAAAAGTCAAAGTAATATACATATAAGCAAAGGAACCACTTGTAAAAAATGTTGAGAGACTTCAAAAAGTGCTTCATTTAAAATAAGCAAAGGACCTGATCCTTCCCTTTTATCTTATTCACCCTTCCCTCCCTCAGAAAACAGAGAAACAGAATACAAAGACCCAACCATGCCAAGTAGGGGAGATCACCAGGTAAATGATTGACTATGAGCTATTCACTTCACAGGACAATGATGTTAAATTTTGTGTGTAGATCCTTCCCATCTGTAGACAGCCTCTTCACCGAAGATCCCAAAGCACTTCCCAAAGCCTCCTGCACTCATTTCACATCCCCCAACCTGCTGCCAAAGCTGAGGAAAGAGCCATGCAACTTCACAGTCAGTGTGAAGAAAATAACTTTCCTGAAGTATGGCCAGAAACAGAAAGGCTGAAATAACAATCATTAGGAAAGGTCTGGAGAGCTGGAAATACACCCCAGAAGGGAGATGGCTTAGAAGGATAAAGATGTCATGGATCCACATATATATGAGGTCCTTCTGCCAATCAGATAGTGTCTAGAGGTGCAGTTTGCCCCTCTGGGGGAATCTGATTTCAGACACAAGATCACTGGATTTCCTTTTTCCTCAGTGCAGACTATCTGGAGATCAAAGTGCTGCCAGGAGCTGGTAAATAGTATATTCTCACTTTGATGGATCTGCAACTCCTGTGAATGCAAACACAGCAAGAGGAGAATACATCCTTTATACTTCCCATGTTCTTCTGACTCCAAGAAACAGATTTAAAGGGCAGATTTAGTCAAATTCTGCTCTTTGTGCTTTTCCTCTGCTATTACAGTGCTTTATTAAGGGTCATGAGGGATCTATTCCTTTGTTGTCCCCCTCCTTCTACTCCACTCAGTCATCCTCCAGACCAGGTAATATATAACTCCATTCATTGTGATGCTAACGAGTTCTATTTAGCTGTATTTAACTGGATATCATGACTCCACACGATGACCTTTCACTCCTGGGAAGTAGTTTTAAATTTGATCCACAGCAAAGGAAAATCCCTCCAATTCATTGGCTGTGAAAGGTCACAAGTGAAATGTGTTCTGATGGTATCTGCTTGTGGTTTAGTTCTCAGTATACCTGAGCATCAAGCTGGTCTGAATCAGCTTTTGTCCTGACAGTCTGAGTACCAAGTGCCCTAAGAAAGCACTGTGGAAAAGGCAGGCAAGCATCTGGCAGTGCCAGTTGGTGCAGGCGGCACTTGGGGCGGAGGTGCCCCATTGAACCCAAAGTATGTGCTACCCAGGATGAAACACAGAGGTTCTACTCAGCTTGATTTGATATTTTGACATTCCAATTATAGGAAGGTTGATTTCTGAAGATATTAAAAATGAAAGTAAAATTCAGCATTAGGTAGAAACAGACAAAGATCTCATGAACATATCAGACAGTGATGCCACAGAATACGCTTGTAAGTACAACTTGCAGGACAGAAATGGATGGGGGG